>DWME01006271.1:0-13838 GCA_018244795.1 Parelbella ahira ahira | reverse complement strand
GGCGCGGCGGCGTATGTGGCGACGGGCGCGGAGTGGGTCGAGATGCTCTGGTAGGAGACGGCCGGCGAGAAGGTCTTGGCCACGATGGGTGCAGCGGCGTAAGTAGCCACGGGGGCGGCGTGCAGCAGGTTGCCGGCGGAGGCCATGCCCGCCGCGCACAGGAAAATTACCACCTAGAAAACAATATAGGGCAAAACTTAAAATGATACTTCAAGTACAAAAACTTACCATACAAACATTTTTTTTCTTACGATTACTTATTTTTCCGTATGAAATTCCATACTTATGTACGTATTACAATATTATTCCCAAGCTACGAAGACACTACAAGACTTTAAATAGGAAAATGTCGATTCCTTTTTAGTGAGTTTCTTATCAACTGCAAACGTTGAATTATTATACATTTCGAAGAACGCAGCCACGCGTGCGAATACATAAGCGTCTTGTCGTTAAAAGGTCATGGCTCTAGGCTGTTTTAAAGGCTACGTACGCATTTAGCGAGAGTTAAGCTCCTATAATTTTCTAGCAATATATATCTATCAACTTACAATGATATAACTATGTATGTGTTTATAAATATAAACTTGAGGTCGGTTGTACTATCAATAATGAAGGATTAAAACGTGATTAGATTTATTAAATCACGTGTATACATTCACACATAACATAACATCACGCCTGCTTTCCCCGAAGAGGTAGGCAGCGAAACGTAGAACAGGCGAATAATTTATCACTTCTATTACACGTCACACCATGGAATAGCGGATAAGCCTATAGCCATGCCCTGGGCCCAAATGTAGACTCCGTACTGCTACTGGAAATTTCAAATTTAAAAAAAAACCCAATGATACTTTGCTTAATCTACGGATCGAACTCAGGACTCCCGACGAACAAAGTACTAACACCTTTATGCTTTTATAAAAAATGCTTATTATTACTATTAAAAATAATAATACCTTAGAGTACATGATTGGGCTGTGATTTGATGAAAGAGTAATTTCAAGAGCACTTGCGTTCACTTTTATACCTGGGCATACAAACTGGTAGGCATCGAATCTTCCAACAAGCTTTATGCAATACTCTATATCCGTTTACAATTGTAGAAATAAACTTTAACCGCTGTACCATAAGATTCATTTTCCTTTGCTCATGTACTGTAATACTGGGTCTGGCCAACTGTAACAATGTCAGGGTGAAATGGCGACCGAATCGACTACTATAATAAATATATGTCCCGCCTATACCGCAAGGACTATTTTATCTGATGTAATCTGTTTACAAAAGTTACTAACACGTAATAAATTTCTTCTGTTAATACATATTTTTATAAATGGGATCTTAAAGTAACATTACAGGATCGGTGGTCAAAATTTGACTATAATACACTAGATTTTAAATTATTATGTTATTTTTGACTGTCTCATTAGTCAAGTGGTTACAAACGTAACTGCTAAGAAAGAGATCTTGCGGTCGATCTCCTTGTCAGGCACAGTATTGATGTGATTTTCTTACTTGAATTTCCCAGTAGCAGCTCGGAACCTGGATTTACGGCTAGTAGGTATACACCATCCAATACGACAATACGTTCACATCCTTTTCCTTTTGTAGGACGTATACCTAAATAGAGAATCATTGGACTGTACTACACTTCTGTGCTTACCACTTTAAGGAAGTACAGGTATGATGTTATGTTAAAACAGTTAAAGTTAAATTTCAAAAAGTATAGATACCATTATATCGACAAACATTAAAATGGCTCTTAGTCCAGCGACTTATTTTTTTAAACTTTGTTGTGCTTCCTCTTAGTTACCACGGGGCCTTCGTATTTTTATTTTAATGCTCTACATCAGAATCCATTCAAATATAGGTATGCATTAGATTTCAAAATCACAGATGCAAAATATTCAGCTAGCTTTGCTCATGTAGATTGTAAACACACGAAAAGATCGCATTACAACCTGAATCGTTCGGATTCTGTTACTTAAGTCGATATACTTCGGTGACTGATAAACATATTTAATTTATAGAATAATTCATTAAAAAATCGTAATTATCTAAACAAGTTAATAGTGAAATATGATCTATGTGAAATAATCTGATAGCACTCGACCCGGGATTTGAACCCAGGACCTCTCGATCGCCAGTCGCGCTTGCAACCACTCGACCAACGAGGCAGTCATTGATTTTTAAATCTAATTAAACACAAAGGATCCAAGGATAATACAAAAATGCGAAAGATAGACTTCAAAATTCATTAGCTGGTATTTTTATGAGTAACGACTCACGCAAACCTTTTACTTGTTTCTTTGTATAGAACTCTAGCTTATTTAAATATAATACCATGTATATGTATTTTTTGGTAATTAGAGCTACAAAACGAGCTTAGTGGCCTGCTATTGGAGAGGTCTAAGTCAAGGTGCAGACGTGATTAGGTTGATGATTATGACGATGTTGATAGAGTTTTAGACTACACACCACACATGTGTTAAATTCAACCTAAAAAGTATAAACAGCACTTGAGCAAAAGAAGTAATGTCCTCTTCATCGTGTCCGACGTCGAGGACACATTCCTTGCATGCGCTTCTAGATGGCTTGCAAACTTAACTTTGTCTTTAAATATTGCGAATCGGGCTTCGCAGAACTGATCAGTGCTATTTTAGTGAAGGTATAATTGGTATTGGGCAGCAATTTCGCAATAGGTGTTTCCTTGTCAGATGGTAGTCTCCCTAGATATATAATAAAATAAGATTATTAGAGGTCCCATGAGACCTCGAGGCTGGATACAGAGCTCAGAAAAAGTACTATTGACGACAGTGGCACGTCTTCTGAGCTTTTTGAATTTATTAGTTTTTTTCCCCTATCTGTATTGTTTAACTCTTACTAATAATTATTCTGGAACCTTTTTAATAATTAATTTCGTTGTTGTAAGTTATTAAAGCTACAGTTATCGGACAATAACTAAATTAGATTGACTTTTGTCATCACAAAAACGTAGGCATTGTGACTATGAATATTGCGAGCCTGAATTGTAATAGAATGTTAAAATTACGATTATGAATTATAGGTAGGATATAAAAAATGATCTAAGCATACATCCGGCCGAAGCAGTTTGCAGCTGACCGCTAGCCTTGAAAAAGCGCCAATACTTTTTAAAATAGACCATTCATACCACGCGTACTACTTTAAGCCTACTACTTAAGGCCATTGTTATAAATTAATTGTGTAGACTCTAATACTTTAATGTATAAGTTAGTTCTTACGCATCGAAATGTTTCGTTACACTTGTTTTATGTTTTTATCCTAACAGTGGCCTCCAATTAATTTTTATTAGCTTTTTTAGCGTGTGTTCGAAATAATTAGTAGGTATATTTTAATTTGATAATTACCTTTTTAATGTAATATTGTAACATTCTGTTCAAATGCCCTCAATATCTTAAGAGTGACCTATTCGAATACTGCTATTTGCAAATATGAACTACTTTATTGCAACCTCCAAATAATTTACGTAAAACAATAAAGTTTATGATGAAAATATATTTGTTTTTGACCCGAAATTTATTCGAGAACCTTTCGACGACATTAAATTTAAATAATTATTTACAAGGTAACAAATATGAAAGCAAATAAAAGTTGGCTTTTACTTTATGGTCAAATCGTTTTATTTATATTCATCTATTTACAAATTATTTATTATGGATTCCGTTTACCAACCGTAGTTAGCACCGTGTCCGCTGTAAGAGATGTGGGAAACAGCGGGAGCAGCGGAGTACGCCACAGATGACCGAAGGACGGGAGCGGCAGCTGCGTAGGTAGAGATGGCAGGGGCAGCATAGGCGGAGTACGCGGGAGCGGCGTAGGTAGAGTAAGCGGGAGCGGCGTAGGTAGAGTAAGCGGGAGCCGCGATGGTCCTACTGTAGGAGGCGATGGCGGGAGCGGCGTAGGCAGCCACAGCGGGAGCGGCGTAGGCGGCCACAGCGGGAGCGGCGTAGGCGCGGGCGCCGTGCGCGGTCTGGGTCGAGTAGGACGAGTAGGAGGACACGGCTGGGGCGATGGTCTTAGTCACAGTCACGGCAGGGGCGGCGTGGACGGCCACGGCGGGGGCGGCGGCGGTGTAGGCCGCGACGGGAGCGGCAGCGGCGTAAGTCGCTACAGGAGAGCCGTGAGAAGTAGAGGTCGAGTATGAGGAGTAAGAGGTGGTGGCCGGGGCGATGGTCTTGGTAATCACGGGAGCAGTGGCGGCGTAGGTGCTGTAGGCAGGCGCGGAGTATGCGGCGACAGCAGGGGCGGCGTAGCTAGTCGCGATGGCGGGGGCCGCGGCATATGTGGCGATGGGAGATCCGTGAGCAGTCTGAGTTGAGTAGGAAGAGTAGGAAGACACAGCCGGGGTAATAGTTCTGGTGACGGCTACAGCAGGTGCAGCGACAGCATGGCCGCTGTACGCAAGAGGAGCAGACGCCAACAAACCAGCGCGGGCCACGCCCAAAGCGCACAGGACAACGGTCAACTGTAAAGAAAAGAACAATTATTAGAATTTGGTGTTAAGCGTCCGTGTGTAACACATAACAGTTTTAATATCTCAGTACACACCTTAGCGTACATGTTTATTCTGTTAATGTTGGCAACTGAATAATTTCGGTAAGTGGTGCTTTGGTTTATATACTAAAAGATACCGTCAAGACTGTCCAATTCACTTTCATTGTCAAGGTAAGCGAGCAGGCTCTATGTAACATAAGCTGCGGCAGTGCCTCTGGCGGTTATGACTCAGTGACAGCCTTTCGATTTCGGTCTTGTTCCGTTTTGAAATTGCATTGATGGTGTATCGGGTATTCGAGCCTTGAGCATAGACAATGTGTTAATTATTTATAATATAGGCCGTAGTAGATTCGGATGACCTTTTTTCAAAGTTAACCGTAACGTGTTGCTTTGCCAGTATTGGTAGTGTTTGTTATGGTATAGTAAATAATTAATTCGTATGTAACATGTTTCAAGGAAAGCGAGTAAACTTTTATAAAGAAATACTGAAACGATTAGATCTAACTAATATTATGCTAAACAAATATGTATGTTTCATTATTGCACTCACTAATTAGTCACTTAATTAGTCGAATTGTTGAAAAAAATCATGTATAAATTAATAATTAGAAACGTAATATGATTTTTTTTCACGCAATGTTAAATATTCCATTGTAATGTGTAATTTAGTAATGTAGTTGTAACTGATTCAAACATGGACTGCCTCGTTGGTCGAACGGTCGCAAGCGCGATTGCTGAGCGATAGGTCCTGGGTTTGATCCCCGAATCAGGTACTATTGAAATTTTCAAACTTGAAATTTCTAGAGATAACACGACGTCTAGATTTGTGCCGAGTGTATGGTAATAATTTATTATATTATGGACCGAAAAGCATAACTGGTGAAACGCGGGAAAGTGCTACACACCTGGGCCCTCCTCTTCGAAATAATAGGCCTAATTTTTCGCTTTTTGATTCAAACACCAAAATGTATGAATCTGTTTATTTTCTCGTTTTTCTATATGATGTTGATTGAGTATACCTACAGTGGAATTCAAATTCAGGGAGGGAGTGAAATCTTATTTACGAGAGTGAAAACCTTATTTCATTACATACATAAAGAGGCAGTCAATGAAGTAGCAATTCTTAATATAATAAGGTTTTTTTAAATTAGGTAGTTATAATATGCAAATTACTATGCTCCTACAGCATTATTATACTTGTGGCACTTTTGTAACTTCAATGACGTTTCCTTGTTGATAGATTTAATTATTCTCGCCTGTCGCGTGTGCAAATTAGTTTGTATTGTCTATACGAGTTTTTAAAGTACTAGTATTTAAATTACCTACTCATTTATCTCGATAGAACAAAAAGCCCTTGTGAAATATCTTATTACGACGACTCTGCGTTTCATCATTCGAAATGAGCTCGTTGCAGACAATTAAATAAACGCTTATATTAAAGTAAGTTACGACTAGCTGCGACTTTTTAGATTAACTAGATTATTTTATTTTATACTTAACATAGTGTTCTCTGAATATTGTAACTACTTACATTTATATAAGGACAATACATCAATGTATTGTTCATAATAAAGAGTAATTTGAATTTGAATAAATCCGATGATAACAATAAATTGAATAAAATTATTAATTGGTATTATTAATCAATTCCTAATCAAGAATATATTTTAGCGTTCAAAATAACGACATCACGCCTGCATTTTCCCTAAGAGGCAGGCAGAGTAATAGGTGCCTACTCTCACTTTTCATCAGTTAAATTATACGTCGAACCCAGGCCTATGGAACCCAGGACCTGTTACTCAGCAGTTGAATTTTCAACGACTAGACTGACGAGGCATTCTATTCGAAGTAGGTACCCAAAACAATAGGTACTTTTCACAAATTGAAATATTTTTGTTTAGTGATTTTAAAAGAGAGCCCAGGAATAGTTTGCAAAAATCCCAGTAATAGGTATCTACTCGTTTCTGCTAGACAACAGGAATTCCTAAATCGTTGTTTTCCGGCTTAGAAGGTATTGTGGGCGGAAACAGATACAAGGTGGACCGACTTAATCAGCCTCAATGGCTATAACACATTTTTGACTGTCAGCACAACTTTACATAAAACATTAGCATAATATATGCATACTTCCTTTCTTTTATTTAAAATGTACTTATATCTGATCATGTAAAATTAGATTAGGTACAACCGTTTAGCTCGAGATCAGAAAAGCTATGGTATCTCCTGCCAGTCGTATGATGCAACTAAAAGGATTCTTCCGCGGTCGGAAGCAGCTATAGTAGGACGTCTCACCGTTGAACCAGCAATCTCTGGACTGTTAAAATATGTTATTCATATTGTATGTATGCCTCAAAAGATTTATCGACGCCAAACTTAACAGAACCTACCTATGATTGAAAACGTCACTGTCATCGACGTCTTCACAGATCAATCTTAATTGTCTATGCTTCCTCCCCGCTCTGTCTATTCCGCTATGGCCGTCTTGTGTGCTCCATGTCATAATTAACTGTAATAATAATTAATAGTTCTAAATCTCAATATTTGTCCTAATATGCTTTTTACATTTTTGAATTAAACTTTCTGAATATTCCAATTCTTCATTTTTAACTACTTACAGGTAGATATTCAACAGACAAACAAACGTATCATCTAATATTAAACGAAAAGAGTCTCCAATAAACTTACAGGTGTCAGAGAATTCTACGTTTCTACTTTTAAATTATTGATATTTTCAAAACTCTTTATTTTTTCATTTGTAAGACACGAGCCTTCGCTCAATATTCGAAGAGAATATTAGTTATTATGTAGGTAACTACACCATAAAGTGTGTAAGTTTCCTTACGTTATGATCCTTCACCGTTATGGCATGTGATAACCTAACTTATAAATGCATAACTTTGTCATTTGAATACCAGACCAACAGATTGATAGGCTGTAATCCGATCCGCTAAACAATGACCTTTGGACGAGCCATGCACAATATAGGTAGGTAATATCCACATGATAACGCATGGTTCGATCAAGTCACGTCTGGAGTATCAAATAAACTCATGTAACATTATAACCGACATCTGTACAATATATAAGTATAATATATTACTATAAAATATAGCCGCTTTTACATCGGCAAAACAGAAAAAGTCGACGTATCAAGGGCGTTAGGTAAAGTAATACGCTGTTCACTTTTAAAAATTAATCTTTCACTATTATTTATAAATATGTAGGTACCACCAATTGGACCAGTTCGATATGGATCTTGAGTTATATTATTATACGTGGCAGTATAAATAGTGCACATTTAGAAAAGAAATTCAGTCGTAGACAATCTTTCTCCCGGTGCGGTGGTTTAAAGGATTGTTTGAAATATTATTCTAAAACGTATTTTGTACTCGTAAGTGCTCAACAATAGGTACTGGTAGGCTAACATATTTCAGACGATAATTCTACAATTCGGCTAATCTGCAGGCATTCAACCGTTCAATGAATCCGTAACTGCGAGTGGTGATTTTCCTTTAAGTGATTAAACATTCGACATGTGTGTTGCTTCTTGATCTCTGTCAAACCCACGCTAACGAAACATCATTGTGTACTTTCCAGATATCCCATGCTTTGAGGGGGAATTGGAGCCCCGTGTTAGAACGTAGATAGGGTTGGTCGTCAGCCCTTCTATCGCTTCCCTGTGGGCCAAGCGCCTCTTCTCAGAATACGAAATGTTAAGGCCATAGTGTACCACGATGGGCAAGTGCCGGTTAGCAGATTAATATGTTAGAGTAATTTATGAAGATCTCCTAAGCCGTGCACATTTTCTGTTGATATTTACATCTATAGCAAGTAATAAAATAACACGCACATTATTTTTATAACAAAGGTTCACGCGAAAATTCGTACCCAGGACTCCAGGAGTAGGAAGATGAACTCTAAATCTCTAGACAAATCCCTGCCTACTCTAGGCCATCAGTGCCTAGTTTAATTTTCACCAAATTTCTCAAAATCCGCTTTATTCGGAAACGGTAAAAGGAAGAAGATTGTTATTTAGAAGATTGTTTAAACATACCTACATGAACAACATTTAAATCAAAGGTACAATAAAATATAAAATTTGCTTTATTTACCTGTCGTTGGCATTGAATGATCACATCGACAATAGCTAACCTCAAAGTGAATAACATTTCGAATGTCATATTTGATCCAAAACAAGAATATAATATTATAATATAAGTACCTACTTCTTACTCTAATTGCGCACAAGTTCTAAACTCGTATGCAAATTTATATCAATCGTGAACTTGACATTGTCTTGATTAGACAATTACGTAAAGATTATGATCAAGTACGGTTCAAAATAAACAAATGTCAAGAGAAAATACCTATTTGGTTACATAATCATATTTCGTTTAATAATAATCCTTTAAGTCTTAAAACTAAAACGGGGAAAAATTTAGCTTGTTATTCCATCGTTACATTTAGAATTCAGAGCGTTCGTTTTGGAATTGTTTAGAATAATATCTTGGGACGTCACACACGGCCATATGGCACCTATCTGATGTCTAGGAAGGCGGAGTCTGTGTCACGATATCCAAACGGCTGATAAACTACTTCCATTAAGCCAGTCAATTATCAGTATATGAGTACTGATAATCAAGATTTATTTTGGTACCTACACGTGATTTCATATAAATCTTAGATATCGGAAGCACTTAATAAAAACAGTATTAATAGATTAGTTACATATCCAATAAATAAGTACGTTTATATAAGATTGATTAATATAAGAACAATGTTGATTTGTAAATTTTTAGTATTTTAAAAGGATTTGGATGTTAATATAATTCAAGACAGAATACAATTAATCAATTCTTAATACAGTACCTACTTAGCTACCCAATGTGAGCGAGTTCTTTTATTAATGTCATAATAACAGATTGTCTTAAAAGTTGTTCCGACCACTCGTTCAAATATCAGTTGTTTTATGTTTCATGATACGATCACATGTGGATAAGATGCCGTAATTTCTCATATGTAGGTAAATCAGTACCTATGGCTCAACAGAAGTTGCATTTTAATTATTCTGAACCACTTTTATGATTTGGCTATTGAATTCATACTTTGATTACATATTAGATTCATATTTACTTGACCATACTGGCCAAGCCAATGCCATTTTATCAAGCTAACCAAGTAGATACCTACCTACAGATTATAAAACAACACATTTTGATACGACTGTTTTTGCTTGGACCACTGCCTGTGGGCCTTTCTACAACTGTAAGAGGCCTAGAGAATAGCTACTGCACCGAAGTTTAACCGCATTAAGCCAGCCAGTTGGAGTATACTCAAGTGCTGTACATAATAAAAAATGATTGTCAACTCGCTCGTTGATTGTTTCTTCAACCACCATTGAAGTAACCGATAAGGTTTAATAATTGTTACCTACCGATAATTAAAAAAAAGTTCTTTTAACATTTCTCCTGAATCACGCCAAATTTCTGGAAATGACACTACATAGGTACATCCAAGTGTAGCTTGGGGTTTGTTAATTTTACAGACCGTTGGCAATAAGTAACCGGGCCGAGGCAACAAGCGAATCACTTGTTAATTAACATGTTTATTAAGAAATTGGTAGGAATATATAAATTTAGAATCAGGTATTTTGTTTTAATCAGTAGGTAGGTACAATATCAGTTTTACGAAACAAACCGACTGATATCATTTTAACTAATTTATGTATTCTCTCGATTAATTTTAAAAATTAGTTAATAATAATAATCTTTATGCGGAATGCTAAAATATTACCAGTATTCCGAAGCTACTAAGAGACATCGCACACAGCGAGTTTTTGTAGCGATACAGTCGCAGGCGTTTCCCTACGCCCTCGTCACTATATATTGCGGGGTTCGCGCTAGATCTATACTGCGCTTTAAAAAGTGCTGTCGCCGTGGCCCTCTTCCTGGTTTCACCCAATCGTCAAAAATGGTAGCACGTTAGGAGCTATACAAAATCGCGTCTGTCGTGTTTCAAATGCGACTAAAGGCCAAAAGTGGCGATATAGTGCTAGTGTATTCCTGCAAAAGGTCGCCTTGACTTACCTCCCTAAAGCGATATAGAGAAATGTAAAATAACCACCCATTTTACACACAGAATACTTTATTTCTCGTTTAATTGACAACTACTACAACATCAAATTTGACACATACAAGTAGGTGAGCAACTCCCAAAAAATATATTCAAAAACTAAAACTTAATAATAAATGAATCTCAAATATATAAAAACCTAAAGGTAACCCGTACAAAATAAAACTAAGTTTCAAAATCTTGGATTTTGTAACATAAAAAAACTTATTCGTACTAAACAGGCGATTCTCTTGAGCACCACTTTTTTCAATCACACTCTTTATAGCCCTTAATATAAAAAGAAAACAGTTGCCCATTTCGAGAATGGTACACGAATATACATAATATGTATAATATGTACATCGCTTAATGTCAAACGTATGAAACAAAATGAAGATGATGCCGAAGACGTTATCTGAAAAATGTAATAAGTCAGAATATTTAGTTGGAAATTTAATTCGATTTCATTTTTATATTTTTTAAGATAACTATTTAAAAATAATTCTTTAACAGAATAAATCAGAACAATTTTCTGCACGAAATAAATCAACTCTAACAATCAGCTTGTTTACTTTGTTTCATACATTTTGGACACAATTCTCACGTATGGACACTTGACAAACTATTTTAAAATATATTTTTTTTACAATCAAATTGTATTAATTTTCGGTACAAACTTTTAGACGAAAATGTCGCATATAAGTCATTTTCGATACAAAATAGTCGTTACTATCAAAATTTAAATTTTGACAATTTGGCCATTTTAAAATTTTAGCTACATGCGTAAGTAGAGCTCTACTTTAAATAGGTATATGAAAAAAAGAAACGGAAAAAAATACTATTTTACCGTTCACCTTCATTTACAACATCTTTTGTTTATGGCATTCATATGGTAAAGCATACATTCAAGTATGATTTTAATAATAGAAAGAACTAAATTAGTCTTTGGCAGGACTAAAGTCATTTGGCTAAAATCTTTTTAGTTATGGCTATCATATTTTAGTACCAATTCCTAGTGGCAATCTATTGGGCTCGTATGACACTGTCAAGTTATTATAAAAATAGGCATAGATTCTGCTAATCACAATACACGGGCCTTTGGCGACTGCTTAAAGCAATTGAAAAGGCCACCTAGTAGTCATTGCACAACTTGATTTGAGCAAATGACTGCGTCTTCCATTTTGGACGCTCTTAAGCTTCGCAATACATATTTATACACCTCAATTTTTTGTGCGTTTTTATAAGTCCATTACTTGACGTTTTGTTATATTAGTTTCAATTATTTCGTTTTCCGTGTGTAATCAATTGACCGTGTGCGACACCTATTCAACGTCAGATCATTCAATGATTCGATCATTTTTAAAAAGTTTGACGCCGTCTAATCGACTAAATAGTATTATACACTAATGTTATCATCGACAGTGTGATACGGGCCTTAGATTTTAAGTTCAAAGCTCACCTACCGGTTCTTAACCTTCCGCCTTTTTATTTTCGAATACCTGAAAAACAAAAACTAAAAATAAATTTAAACGTGCAAGCAACTACGACGCTTACCGAGTTACACTTTATAGGAATACCTGGTCGATTACATTTATATTAAGCTAACTATCTATCATATTTAAGCAGAGTCGGATGATGTTCGGGCAGCTGATGCGAAGCGGTTGCCAATGGCAGTGTTCATTCTATTGACACAAATGAGAAACAAGCCTATGTTGCGACTAACATGTGAATGTGACCATATTTGACTATCGAAAACAATAGCATTATTTTGTAATCTTTTCCTAATAAGCTGCCACTACATTTATTTCGTATACGATTATATATTGTATAAGATTACAGACACTCAGAAATTGAAAAAAGTTAACGTACAAACAACATCAATAGTTTTCATATAACGAATGAATTATGTATTTAAATTTAGAATTCGGTTCAGGTTCACTGAGGTTCAAAATAGTTTATTCAACTGTTTGAAGTTACAAAAACATGAAATCTCAAAATTGTAAATAGCTGCAGTTTTCAACGCCAAGAGTTTATTGGTGAATTTACCAAAAAACGTTAAAACTGTTGATGTTGACTGTACTGTCACTGCCTACTAGAACATCGAGACATTTAGAATATTTAGACACTTATATTGATACCATACAGTATATACGATCCACGGTGCAAGAAAAACGACCACTACAACACATATTACATCGAGATACATAAAAGTACTTATCGCACACTTATATCAAAAGTAAGCCTTTTTTCGACAAATACACCTTAGGCCGGGGCGGGCCGTAGTTCGTACCACGTTTTCGAACATGAAAACTGTGATTAAGCCAAGCCTGGTTGTTTATAAAGATTTTTTTTTAATCCGCCTTTGTTGAACTGTGCATTGGGGCGCAAGGAATCAATCAAAAACCTCCCATTTCAGGCTGTAATTTTGATATAGATGTGAGCTACGAACTAACACCGATTCAATATATACGATAATCTAATGTAACACCACATGGAATAATTAGTATATTATTATATTAATAATTTATAGAGAAAGAGCAAGGAAGTGACTGGGCAACGTTCGCATAGTTTAACACTGTGTAATAATGTAAAACATTGGACGTACGGCTTAGATATCGGACTCGAGAGGTTTATATAGTTTTATTATTACAATAAGCCCGGCACACCCAACTGACCAACATATTCCATTCAATTAAAGTCACATGGTTTACAGCGTACTCGTGGGTAGCATACCAGTGACGTCAGCACGTTGATATTGTGCTGAGAAAACTGATACAAGTAATAAGTTAAAGCGTTTTGGGGAAAAAGGCACGAGGAATAATTAGTTGGGAAATTACAAGAAAATGTTTTCCACCTTGCTTCTCGCTTATGATCCGGTAAGGTTAAGATCAAATGAAAATTTTACTTTAAAATAGCCGAAGCTTAAGTTGACTGTGGAAAAGAATATTGCAATGGTGAAAAGTCAAAATAATAAATGAAATAAAAAGACATTACAACAGACGAGGCCCTGCTCGAGCAATAAGGGTAGTAAAAATAGGAAATAGGCCTTAAATGTACTGTCAAAGAATAAATAATAATAATAAATAATAATCAACCCATTTGTCATACCACTGTTGGAACATGGGTCTCCTCTCATACCGAGAGGGTTAAGGCCATAGTCTGCCACGCTGGCCACGTGCGGGTTGGCAGACTTC
>DWME01006270.1:0-13838 GCA_018244795.1 Parelbella ahira ahira | reverse complement strand
GCTGTTAGGAGTCGATATGAGTAGAAAATATATTAACTTATTATTGGAATAAACCCGTACAACATTGTTAAACATATCTATTACATGCAGTCGCTGTTAAATAGTATGGTATCAGTTTTATTATGCTAAGTAAAATTTTTGGAAATTTAAAAAAATGAATGATGGAAATATCGGAATAAATGTCTTACTGGGCCGTATGGCCTGGCAAATCAAAATGTGTCTTGGCTTCCAAATTGAGATGTAGCCACTTGTTCTAATCCTCCATGATTTTTTTCAATTAGGTAGTAGTTTGAATTTGACGACTTGGGACACTCAACTATACTTCGATGTAGATAGTCTCTATTTACATTGAAATCTTCACTTATTATTTTCACGTTGCTAAGCTACTTCTGAAATATGTTGGTTCCGCCATAACCTTTTTTATTTTCGCTTTCTTCCTTATCCTTAGTCCTCATCCTTCTCGTGCACCATCCTTTTCCTACCGTTGTTCTTCTGTTTCTGTGTTCGCGCCCACGTCTTTACATTAGTATAGATCGTATCATAGTTACGACAATTTTTATTAACAAACGTTTTAATATCTTTTCAGTTCGAATTAGCAAGTTGACGTGCCCTGACAGAAGAGTAATTAGCAACCTATCATCGACAAAGTGTGTCAGTTAACGTTATAAGGTAAAATGTGCAGTAGAGAATTAGCCATTGTGTCGACAAAACAAAATATTTCATTTCTGTTTCTTATGTATATAAAATATAAATCGTAAATGTGTTTTATTTGTTGATTGAAAAAATATAACCTCACATATAATTACAGTTTTTTCGCTTACTTTTTCCCTCGTCCAGTTCCAATTTATCATTTTATATTATTATTAGAAATTTATATTATAATTAGAAAGTGGCTATTTCATTGCTGTCTTGTATAATTACAAGTTGTGTGAATTGGGAAAAATAGACATCGATAAAGATAAATAAAATTGGAGTGTCTGTTTGTAATATTAAAATAATCGCTTTTTACTAAATACATATGTATATATACAGGGTACATATACCAAAATAACAGTTTTTTAAATTTTTGTCTGTCTGTATTTCTGTTTGTTTTGGTTAATTTTTGAAACGGCTGGACCGGTTCTGACGGGACTTTCAGTGGCAGCCAGCTGATGTAATGCGGAGTAAATTAGGCTACTTTTATTTTAGAATTTTAGAATTATGAATTAAAGTAATGTTGCAATGTGCAAGTACCCTCCAGTATTGCGCGCAGTTGCATCCAGCCTCCCGCATCCAGCAGCTTCCCGCTGTCTTTTTCGAGTCGTCAGACCAGCTGGCAGGAGGGCGACCTACGCTCCGTTTATCGAGACGTGGTCGCCTCGCGATAACCTTTCTTTCCCATCGATTGTCGGTCACTCGAGCCATGTGGCCTATCCATTGCCACTTCAACTTACTAATTTTGAGAGCTATGTCGACGACCTTGGTTCGTCTACAGATTTCACCGTTTCGGATTTTGTCATGTAGAGAAACTCCGAGGACGGCTCTATCCATAGTTCGTTGAGCGTCTTTGAGCTCGTGGATGAGGCCCACAGTAAAAAACTACGTCTCGGCACCGTATGTCATCTCTGGTAACACACATTGGTCGAATAATTTCATTTTTTTTCATGTATAGACAAAATGAAAAATACTCTGCAATAAAAATGAGATAAAATCATATAATAAATCGAACTGCCATTCACCACATCGTTACCATAATACCTACATTCGCTATTGTTGGCGATATTAATAATTACAATCGTTTATAGATTAAAAAATTGATTTCGGAATGTGGATTAAATAGATTCTCTTTTCCATTTAATTTAAACACGGGTAACTATCCCCATTTAAATAGCCATTTGAAATAACTAAGAACATTGTTTTTACCATTAAAATAAATATACTTTATATTATCTGTATTTGTGTATGTTAACAACACTTAAATTTTCGCTCAAAAATGTTCACAATCTAAGCATACATTATCAGGAATATTGTATATCTAAATATCAATTTTAAAATTTGATTAAGACCCGAAGATTGACATCTTATGATTTTTGGATCTTTCAAAGCATTTATATGTTATTTATGCCTAATCCGTGTATATATTATATAATGTATGCATATAAATAAAATGATAGGAGCGAGACAAAAGGTTACGTCTATTTTTTTGTAATAATAGACTCGTTTGACCGCGACCCCGCCTTATGGTAAACATAGATGCGTCTTAAGATGGACCACTGATGTAAAAAAAAATACTTCTCATCATTGCTATGAAAAGCTTTGGCAACAATGACTTTATTTAATCCATGTTTCATTTGGATATAAGTATACATTACAGAAACACACATTTTACTTTTGTCTAACATGAATGGAGACATACCTCACAACAGTCATAACTTCATTTGGTCTTTAAATGTAATATCGTTCTGTTTACAACCAGATTGTATTTATTATATTCTAATTCAGATTTACGAAAAACAAATCAGCAAAGCCATGAAACATACATATATTGAACATTATTATAATAATTATGATAACTGATCCAAAATAATTGCATTACTGTTATACATATGTATGTGTATAAATTTAAACGTACCGATAATCGTGAACATTTGAGAATATACTTTTGAACAGTTCATTCAACAGCTAGAGATGGGAATAATTCTTTTGGCCTTACTCTGTATCGGGTCAGTTTCGGTAAGATTATTTTATAGTTCTGTTTAATAAAATTGGTGTAATTACGTTATAATTATATATTCGTTATAATTACGAATATAACATTTTATACATATGTACATATATATATCGAAAGGATTACTCTGAAATAATAATTCCTATTCCATGGGATGTACTTATACGTAACTAGTGAAGCGTGGGAGTGTGCTGCACTCCACTCCCTTCGGGGATTACAGGTGTGATGTTACATTTATTAAAAAAAATTTCTTCAACTCATTTTTATTTCAACAACTGATAAAAAGTACCGCTCTTTATTCGCGCTTATTTCTACTGAATTAAATAAAACGTGATTAATTTATTCACCATGAAACGTTATATTTGAGTGTTGGTTGAATTTTGAAGGCTCTGACTGATGCAGAGGTGAAAGCTCAGTTCACAAAAATTTTGATGTCATGTCTGCCTAATTATTCTGTGGACCCGGTTGACCTGCTGAAATTGGAAGCTATGACAATGCCCAATAAGCCTGAAGTTAAATGTCTTCTAGCTTGCACATACAGAAAAATCGGAACGGTGAGTGTTGAAAGTAATAAATTAATTAACAAAGATTTTAATAAAAAACCTGACTTCGAAGAAATTTGATGTGAAAAAATGTGAAAAATAATTGTGCATTTTTGTTTTTATGACTTCCAATTTATACAATACTATGGTACACGATATTACATAATACAAGATAATATAATAGTATACAAAAGTAATTAATTCAATAAGAAGTGCGATTGCTCTATCAGCAGTCGTGGGTTTGATCCCCGGATCGCTTCCATATTGGGATTTTCACCGTTATTAGTAAATCATGGGGGGACGGAGTGGACAACTTCGGGGAAATATCAAGGTTATATTATTATTATTTGTTACACAATTTTGATTATATACTTATAATATATTATACTTACCATTAATTCACAGTTGAACAAAGAAGGAATGTTTGATTTGGAAAAATCGTATGAAGTGGCGGAGAAAACCAAAAAGGGAGACGAGAAAGGTATAATTAATGGAAAGAAATTAGCGGATACTTGCGTTAAAGGTAAATGTTAATTAATTAAATCATATATTACATATATAGTGATATACGTATATACTCTTTGTAAATTCTTTTAACACTCTCTAATATCATGTTTTATAATGGACATATCCCTTTTTTATATTTGTTTCTGCTGATTTATTATAAAAATCAATATTATTTGAACATTGAACTGAGGTTAAATATCACAAAGGGATAAAGGCGGATTTACTGCCTGTTGTAGGTATACTCTTCCAGTCAAAAAAAAAAATCAAAAATGTTTTATTTTACAAATTTTTACAATAGTTTCATAGATGTGAGTACTCCCCTGTTAAGTTTTTTATAACCTGTAGTAGGGGAGACTCAACTACTTTAATGAACTACTTCAAAAAATATTAAAAAATATATTAAATGCCTGACTTAAAGATGATTATGTAGCTTTAGAATTTGTAGTAGTGTAGGCTCACCACCTATTCCGTGGGACTTAAACGTAACTAGTGAAACGTGGGAGTGTACTACATTCCTCGACTCACCCCTTTAGGGATTACAGGCGTGATGTTACGTTTTGATGTTACATTATGCACCTACACACGTGAGCTGCATGATATCATGAAGTAGACTAGTTTTAAATTAGCAGCAGCGAATACTTTTAAAAATAAAAAATAAACACGTAGGTAGGAAAGGCTTGACTTGCCAATGTAACGGTGACATATGTATATATACTGTCTACTTTACGCGTTACAAATGCCGTTTAAAATGAATGTTTTCACTAATAAAATTAACAATGTCTTTTATACTTCTCTCGTTTAACAATATCTATTATTATTATAATAGAGATTTAACGCTTATATAATAGCAAAAATTTTTTACTTTTGTTTAAATTTCAGTAAATGATGAAACTGTCAGTGACGGAGCAAAAGGCTGCGAAAGAGCTGGTTTGTTTTTCAACTGCTTCGTATCCACTGCACCCAAGGTAAAATATTTTTTTATTTTATGGTTAACCTTTTTTCCTACCTTTTTATCATTCCACTGTTGAAACACGAATTTTCACTCATGATGAAAGGGAAGGTCATAGTCTAATAATAAAAAATAATAGTCTACAGTTAATACAAAATTGACAATTCTAATTTTTGAATTACAAACATATTATAATTTTTAATTATTATAAATTTAAACTAACTTATTTACACTGTTTCAGCTTGGCTTTACATTATAGATAAACCTCATGTTCGTGTTGGAGAAAATAATTGTTTTGCTGAATCATTTAATATTAAGTAGAAAATGAACATTGGTGTTACGGTCATGCAATAAGAATAAAAATATGCAGAGTGAGATAGTTTTTTACTCATACCTTTTCACGAATTTCACACTATTTAAATCATAAAACGCTGATGTCAAAAATCTGGCTATAACTACATCTATCGTCATTCTGTTGAACTAAGTTACAATCATTGCGTAGATTATAACCACTTAGCCCATGCAACAATCAGTATTATAAATAGTTTATTATCTCATACATAGATGGTGTTGTAACCAAAATAATATTCACTGCCTCTAAGTTAATAGATTGTTTCAGTGTGATGTAGGTATCAGAAATTTATGGAAACATTTTAAAATTCATCTTATATTGAAAAATTTGTACCGGAAAAATAGGAGACACATATTACAAATATGCGTGACATACAAGTATTGTGTAAAAGAAAATGTGTGAAGGATATTTCGAAATTGTGTTAGTTAGGTAATATTTTTATTGTATATTACTTTGATTGATTGTTAATTTACGAATACTTTTAACTTTATATCTATATCATCATTATCATTTCCTTCAAATTATCTACGGAATCGGTTTGGCATACACTGTTTCTCATCAAATTTAGGTTTAAAGCCATGAGGTCCCACAGATTAATAGGTTACACATGATTCTAAAACACACATATTATAATATAAAATTTACGTTTCTTTTGGTACGGAAATGCTTGTTTTTTTATTAAGAAGTATTTGATTTATTTATTTACTGACTTAAAAATATTTAAAATATGCTTTTTCTAGGTGTTTAGGTTTTCGAAACATCGACTTCGACAATACTGGTACATATTTATTTGGAATTATCGTATTGACATAACCCGTAAATATTTACGTCTAATAACGATAAAGCTGTAATAATATTATTCCATACATAATTGTGAAAAGTGGGTCAGCATTAAATGTACATAAAGAAATATACTATAACATACGGTAAAAGTTGTTTTTAAACATATATGTTGTGAATAATTTCACTCATCGCAAATAACCACAGGTAAAAGACCAAAACACAAAAGATTATGTAATTTAATAAGGAAAATGCATAAGACACTACACATTACAAGAAATTAGAGTAAGCACACGTGATATACAAAAATATTCACCCCTAATGTCTAGCTGCATTCGATAATAAACGCCGCTCCACACACGCACACAAACAACAAACACAACCAAAATCTTGTGACACGGTTCATTCACACACGTTTATCCGAGCAAGTTTTTAAACACCCCTGCTCCAGCGCAGCACGCACACAGAGAAAGGTCAATAGATAACCAACTTCATTCAAAGCCGCTTCGCCGATCGAGTTCCTCGGCTCAACTTGTCCAACTTCACTCCTTTCGTCATTTATACGTGATCGCTGACGATGACGTTCATGAACAATTGACGGCAGTGTTGTTTTGTCAATAACCGTGTAGTGTACAACTGTTTGTGTCGTACGTGAGTCTGCTATGCAATTGTGATGCGGTGATATTTTGATAAGTTTGTGCTTAGTGGCGATTCGTAGGAGTGCTGTGGTTATGCTTGTGTGTACTGTGTAAGGGTTTCGTTAATATTCTGTAAGTATATAAAATTGTAGTTTGTTAATTAATTTATTGAATGCAGAAAATTTTATTGATCTCAAGTAGTTTTTATTTCATCGACAACGCGTAATTATTTTACAGAATTATATTAAAATTTGCACGTGAATACATATATAAAACTATGGTTTTAGAACATTTTCTTTGATGAGAAGAGGTACCGATACAAGTTTTTTGTCATTTATTTCAGAATAATCTTGTCTCTCCGTATCTAGGGCTTGGTCTTCAAAAGGAGGTTGTACGGTTGGGTGTCCTCTTCTCAACAGTGCCTTTTGTTTCATATTAGAATGTATGTTCTTACGTATTCTATTTTTATGATTGTCATAATAATAAGAACCTTGAGAAAATCCCATTTTGTCAGATGGATTAGAATCTTTCTTTCTAATCAATGTTCTGCTTGCTTTTGGTTTTACATCAGCATCTTTGATATCGTTTCTCTTTAGCCAGTTCGGTACTGTGTTGAATTTTTCTTCTAATGTGTCTTCTGCGTCACGTCTTTTTCGTCGCCCTGACACCACCCCGAGTTGCAGTAAAATCGGATTGCTGACTAGGGCTGCAGCAGCACCAAGTAGAGCTATTCCAGCTATTGGCCACAACACTGATTTAGCAGCTAATGCCTGGTCAACAGAAACGCAAGTTAATTTAAGTATGCCTATCTGTTCGTGGAATCTATACACTCGATCAGCAGCGGAATTATTATAAAAACCTGATTTAACTTATTAAACGGCCTTAATAATTTCGATGCTAGTTATGATTTATCATAACGGATACAAAAAGTTGGTTGACATCAATATCGATCATATAAATATCAGAGAATATTGCGTTCCCTAATATTATGATACAGAAAACCGCAATCATCTTATTCCTGATATAGAATTACTTGTTGGCAGAACTTCAAGGTACAAGGTACCACAGCAGAATGAACGAGTCAGTAATTGTATCAAACAAATTGCTTGGTACAATAAACTGCGGCACTGATGGATGTTATTATTATGGATGATATTTATATTAGGACGACTTCTAAACAAACAAGATGACGAATTAAATCAGCAAATCAAATTTTACAGAATAATTTACATTTGTTTTTATGTATTTGACTGTAGTATTTATACTTATGCTAACCATAACGATGCCTAAATGTATCAAGAATAAATCCAACAAAGTAAGAAATTGTTAAAAAACGTGTGTTTTGGTTAATTCGATAACATTTGAAGTAACTGTTTCATTTGGGATATTGATTCATGCTACTGGATTCCTTCAAGCTTCTATTAAAATAAGAATCATCAAAAAATATACTTTAAAAGAAAATAACTAGCTGTTTTATTTTCGATAGTTAAAATAATTATCAGATGCATTAGACCATTATGAGACTTTCTATATGACATCTGAAGGAATAGTGTTAAATTGTTTGTACTCACGTGATCGTAATGTTTGTGATGATAATTTATTTGGTGATGTTCATCATGGTGTCCGTGATAATGATCAGGCGTGTGATGATCAAATCCATGATGATCAAATCCGTGATGACCGTGATCGAAACCCGGACTATGATACTCGTAACCATATCCAGGTGGACCGTCTTCATAATAATGAGTTTCGTACCCTGTAACGGGGAAATGTACACAATGAATTAGATTTTCTAGCAGTTATAAATATTTGAATACTTTCATATTTTATGTTGTAATTTAATGTCATTGGAATCCGCTGGCACTTTTCCAATGTTCGATAACGCTACGCCTATTAAGCGTTTCGCTTTTGCTAGAGATAATTACTTAATGCTTTCCTATACCGGTTTTGGATTAAACAGTACAATATGCAAAATGCATTGAATAAACTGTGTTTTTGAATTTGTTATTAGAGGTAATAGTGGACGACACCTACGAGAGGTGTCGTCTAAAGGCAAAAATAAGTAGACAATGAATATCAATTTGCTCTTTTAAATACTATACATTCGCGTGATACTAAGAAGGAATCACTGTACCTTTATTTTTGATCGTATTTGTATAACTTCGTAGTTAGATAGCATGTTATTAGATATGATACATATGTACATACGAGTACGAGTATGATAGGCTATAGATACATATGTAGTCGCATATTGTAAATTTTTTGTTTTTATGAAATTGATAGAGGCTTTTTACGGCATTACAAGAATGCGGTATCTTTATTGGTAAATACCTGGATGCTCGTGATGCAGAAGCCCTCGGCTATAACTAGAACTGGATAGAGCGTTGTCTGGTGCTTCCTGTGAAAGTTAATTTTACAATTATAATTTAGAAAATTGAAGAATTACTCATAATTTTATTTTTGTGCTCCGCTTTTAACCTATTCCATGATGGGACACAAATTTACGTTAAAGAAGAAACAAGGAAAATATCATTCTCGAGTTAGCACATTGTTCGCCTATAAGCACGGCGATTGAAAGGGAATAACTTTTAAGGGACGAGATGAAACTTAATGAGACCAATAGGAAATTAATGTTCAATGTAAGTATCTGTTTTTTATTTTTTATAATGAATGCGATTAGAGTGGTCGTGGCACGCTCTACTGGACAGTGTCTGGCCGCGGCCCCTTTTCACACGGTTATTTTATGTTTCGTTTCCGATTGTAGGTTTGTTTCACAGATGCATAGTTTAATTAAAAATACATTGACCCTTCAGCTGGATTGACTGATGAACATTGGAGTCGAGTCCAAAATAAATCACATGAAAAATATCTAAAACCAATGATGTACAAATGAAGCTTAATCGCAGATTTAGTCAATTTATTTTTCATGAATTATTTTTATGTATGACTTTAACTTGTTATTTTGTACAACTGAAGGTAAATTCATTAATAAGAATGTTTTGAGTATGTTGATATTTCAAAAGCGTATTTTATTATACATATTAGGGGCAACAAAAATCTTGTCAAAATTTAACCCGTGTCATCATCCCTTTTGTTCACAGAAACGGTAGAGCAATAAAAATAATGGTTGGTTCCATTTTTTAATATAGATATAAACCATAGTAGTGCTTAAATAAAATGTAAATTCCTTGGTGCCATGTCGAGCCATTGTGGTAGAGGGCCAGTATCTCCTACCTCGATTCATTAATTTTTACCAGTGCTGCGGAGTGCGGTTTTGCATATTCATGTTGCAAAATAACACTGTTTCTGTTAACACACCCTGGACTCATTGCAATAAATATTAATTTACTGAACCAATGGATAGCATTAAAAGTCTGCTTTTAGCGGTATTCGAGTTTCAGCATAACGGATAAATTATTCCGCAAACATGAAAGGAAAAAAGTACCTTTTTTGGTAATTAAATCTGGTATGATAATACATGATTTTGATTAAATGAATCGAAATTTCGGAGAATATCTCTGATTGTTTACTTTTCGGGCTATCATAGGGTAGGTATCCAATCTTCATAGCTAGTGATAAAGCGATCAAAAGCACTTTCATATTGTACCGTATTGCTCTGCATTTTTTAACTGCTTGATTTTTACTGTATCCTCGAACACGGTCATTGCGTACACCTATGAGTTTATCAAATCATTATGTGAAGTTGTCGATGTTCCTGATGACGAGCCGGGATAATCAAAATTATGTGAAAATTTAGGTTTGCCCTTTCCAAAAGTGTAATGTTATTGAATAAACATTACAACAAATGTTGCGTTACTTCTACTGCAACGATCTGGATATTTTAATGGAAATTTTATCCAAAATTACAATAACACAGTATATAAAATTTAGTTGTTTACAAGAAAACAAGACACTGTAACCTAAAAACGTCGAGTATCGCTATGAAGTACACAATAAGCCGATAAATTTAAGCAAATATCAACATTAGACGTTACTTTCCTTATATTAATTATACATTCCTTCATACCTTCCGACGTTAAAGATATATTCCATTAAGCGGATTAGTACCAAACTATTGGTTAGAATTATAAGGAGGGTGTAATTGAATCAATTTAATTATCATATCTTGTACAAGCCAACCTCTAATCTTGTAGTTAATCATCTATTTGATTTATGGCATGGATATATTGATCTACTACATCTATGATAATATTTACGCATTAAACAAAACTTCTTACAAAAAACAAGGACGGTTGAAGGAGGAAAATATATGAGTCAATGAAAAGATTTATTTTTCTTAGGATGCGTTACTCATAATCTTACTACGGGGAAAAGATATTCTGTGACTAAGAGTACAAGAATTGAAAAGAAAGAAGTTATACTATGACAGATACTACATGCTGACAGATTATACACCTGAGATTCTAGGTTATCAAGTCGAATTACTGAAAAATGTTACTGTATTTAACTCTTTACTATATATTGGGAGCATTCGTACTAACATGTACACTAACTGAACTAGGTACATCGTTGCCAACGGTACAATGATAAAAGGCATGACGGTGATGATGACGATAGTGATGATGACAACCAGGTTTAGATAAGTCCGTATTTTTGAACGAACCCAATAGCATGCAATCTTTTTACATTATATATTACCTACATATACAACTTTTACGCTTTACGAGAAATAAGTTCGAGGCCTAATTAAAACAATGCCACAACACGAACAAAGATTATATTTAAATTACTTTTTTTACCACTATCTGCATGTTTGTATCTGAGTAGAATGAAATGCATTTTGATTCTCTCGCACCGCGTGTGAGACCTCAATGTTACCGTCACGGGAAAGAGTTCTCAGGTATGCGATACCAGTTTCGACGGCGAATTATTTAAATGGCCTATAATTGTAACGTAATTTAAGTGCGTTGAGAATTTTCAGTCTTATCGTAACATTCGCAGTACAAAAAGTAATTATATATCGACACATTGAGTCACGTTTCCGCTCCAACGAGTTTATCAAGAATGTGGGCCATGCTAGTGATATTCCTACCAGCTTGCCGTTCCTGCATTTCAATTACTCATAAATATACCGAAATTGTTCACAGTACTGTTGGAAATTAATAGTGATTGCCTACGCTAGACCTTGTTGGGCTGTAGACAATCTCCTGGTTCATTCATATTCTAAGCAATCGCTATACGTAAATTGAACTGTTGTATTATTACCAAGTTCTCCAGTTTATATATGTAGTTAGTTTGCTTTCAAAACCCAACTCAAATGTTTACTCAAATATACAGTAACGCGATAAGCTTTAAATTTATATATTTTACATATATGTATGTTTAAAAGTACCTTAAATTGAACAGGGTTGCCGATAGAAGTTAAATTTGCGTATCGTCTTGCTTCTTCTTTCTGCAGCGTCTTTATTCTCGTGGAATTCTGTAATAAGATACACGAACGTTGAACAAAGGCAGTACAATTTTATGAATCCAAATCTCCTTCGCGTTACTTACCGCACTGTCGTCTTTCAGCGAAAAATTCCTGATGTGATCGTTGAAATTAGAATTTGTAATAGGATTACATCCTGCCGGCTTCTTGCTTGATAAAATAGCGAACAGTACGAAGAGTTTATGTGAAATGGAATGTACCGAGCGCATGTTGATCGCACATAACACAGTACGGACACTATCACTTATGAGAAGAACAAGAAATATGGCCTGACGCTCATGTAACATTAATATCGCGTGGCTTGATGCGGTATACTTTATAAAAAACACGATGGGGGAAGAGGGGCGGTGGTATGGATGACAATTTGATACGCGACGAAACAATGGAGTCCAAGATACGGTCACAGCCTGCTGGGTGGGTTGCGAAGTCGCATTGTTCATAATCATAATGATGGTCAGGTTGTTGTAAATTGTTACACGGTGCGCGCACATCTGCTCAAACAGTTTCCAATTTGGTACATGATCCCATTTGTTTTCTAGCAATCATCTTGTACGGCAATTGTCAAATTTTTTTCGTTAATGATAATTATGATCCTCTTTTGATTTCTTGAGTTATGATACTGGTCGCTACTCTCAGGATACCAACACACTAATGTAGCAGATCACAATATTGTACTATGGATGTCAAAATACACAGAAAACTATAAGAATGAACATAGCAAGGGATAAAAGCGGTCCTATCGTCACGTAGGATTAATTCCAGATAGCTATCGTCATAGATGGCATGGGAGTAAAAGAGACAGAAGGTAAGACATGATGATTATGAACATAATGTGAATATAAACTACTACATGTAAGTCTACAAAGAAGTCGAAAGAAATAGGGAACTAAAGTAAAAGTTAGCGAAAATGACCAATACTTTCGAAAACAAGTTAAAGTAGCATATACTGTAATTTTAACTACACTATAATTATGCTATATTAACATGACTTTTAGTAGAACATGAGGTCTGAATTAATTTGTTTGACAGAGATCATTAATTCTGTCATTTCACATCAGAAAAAACATTATATTAAAGTGAATTAACTATAGAAATGCTGTTACTGACGTAAAGAACAAAAATTAACAAAAGTATAAAGACATTAAATAACGCGTTATCTATACACACATTGGACTCTTTATTTTACTCGTTATGGTTTAGGTTGTAAATAATTCTAAGTAGCCTGAGCCCATTACATTTTAGGCGCGAAAACTTAAGTAACCTACGCCATCGTTACAGCATTAGGTACTAAGTATACAAATGTATTTCAAAATAAACCTACTATTTCTATTTTTTTATCAATTGCAAACTTCATATTCATTATTATTTTCTGTGTAGCTCTTTTATGCAGTTTATTTAATTAAAAAAATAATATGTTCATTTCCGTTTGGTTTTTTATCAGCTTCCGTTTGTAATAAAATTATCAATAACGTTGCTATGCCTGATGTTTACATTGTCGTGATGTTGTGTAGGTATATCACAGCTATAAAGTTGAATTATAAATGATTAAAAAAATATTAAATGTTATTAATAGAGTCTATGAAACTGTCGTGCATGTATGAACAGAATAAAGAATTTAGAAGAAGCGCGTTAAACCTGTAAGGATTGAAATACTTGACAGTCTTTACTCTATGCTTTCCAAATTCAAATTCAAATTCTTTTATTCATTATAAAGTATATACATACACTCAATGAAAGTCATCTTTTAGTCATTGTACTTCGGCTTTGTGCGCCTCTCAGGCTGTAGTAGACCGGGAGAAAAAGGCCGGAGGAAAAAACTCCCAGTACTCTTTTAAATTAACAAAATTGAATAAACTTAGCCATGTTGCAGTATGGCTACAGTCCGATAAAAAAGCACACGTGACAGCCATCGTG
>DWME01006269.1:0-13842 GCA_018244795.1 Parelbella ahira ahira | reverse complement strand
GGTGCGCGCCATGGATTTGAACCCAGGACCCCCGGAATGAGAGGCTGAATTCTTAACCACTAGGCTACCACTGCTTGCAAAGGAAGGAATAATAATAAAGGAATTTTATAAGTATTACCTTGGGCAATACAAACTCGTCAAAAAATCGTCAAAAATTGGATCACAGGACTTTACCAATAGAAACATCACAGATACACAATTTGACTTTGTTTTAAAAATTTTAGGTCAGATGTACTGTGAAAAAAATTATAAATGGCTATGAAACAAACTTGAAATTGAAATTCAAGCTATATCTCCTAATTTGATAGCTATTACAACAATATGTATTGTCGTTTAGCGGCTAAAGAGGAATAATCATGTCTTCTTTGTATTGAATAAATACATATTTCGAAATTAAATGAAATAAATAATAATTACTTACAATTAATGTTGGTAATTCATATGCTGTATTAAAAATTTAAACTATTTCTTTTTTAGGTATATTTTTATGTTAAACAAATCATAATTCCTTGAAGGCTCAAAAATATTTGAATATTAATGACAGTTGCCAATTATTAATTTTCGTAAATATGAATTTATGTATGGCCAGTAATGAATTATCAACATGTCATATGTAGATTTAATTAGCAAAACAACTTTCATACACCAAGAATTTATTGTTTATATTGTGCAGTACTTACCAAAACTATTTTAAACTTTGTATTTGATGTACTTTCATCTGATTGGTAATTAAAAAAAAATAATGATAATACAATAGAAATAACCAACAACACTAAATAAAAGACCTAAAGGATACATGACCATGTCTCAATTAAATGTTTAAAAGAATTAAATTTGATTTTTTTGTTCAACAATATAATTTGGAAGTCAAGTTGCCTTACTTTTTCATTATTTTAATAATTGACACTGAACACACTGGAAAAGACTTCTAACTATAGTAACTGTAAGGAAGTTAATCACAAAAGATCTAATATCAGAAATCCTCTGACTTTATTGTAGGTAACAACTAATCAAAATAATTGCAACGAAATGTATTCTACAGTTATTCAATAAAAATACTACCCTTTGACAGTAAACAAATTAAAATAATAAAAGTAAAAAAAAAATACATCAACAAACCATTCAATATTGCTGAGTTGTAGATAAAAATAAAAATGTTCGACTAAAAGGGAATTATAAGAAAAGCAACAGCCAATAAGAAGTTCAAGATCACTAAAAAACCAACTTAAAAACTTTCTGTTACTGTGAAACCATAATAAGACTATTTTAACGTACAAAAACATGAGAAACAAAAGATTTTATTATAGCTACAAAAGGCGATATTTGTAAAACTTACCGATCAGCGAAATATACGTAAATTGACAAAAGAAAAAACTTTTACACTCATACCATAGGACAAGAACGCGTGTTAAGTACGAGAAAAATATTTCAAAATACAAACATTATACAACCTGTGCTGAGACTCAATGACTATCGATATAAATACGGACAAAAGTATAACTTAAATAACTTGACTAACAATTGGAACCAAGTTCAATGTTATTCCTCTATTTAGAATCACCACTTTAACCTCAAAACATAACCTAACTCTAACATCAGCTGCACGTAACCAATGACAGATAGTACAAAACTACACACAACTCCGCAATTACTTCATATTCACTGTAAAATCCTTGGAAGACCCAGGATATTATCAAATAATTCAAAATACACAACAACCTGCAATTTGAAGGCGTCACGACTGCATAAAATGGAGATATTAACGCAATTTACGATCCCTAACTACAGTAACTACCACTAGATAACTGGGCCCTGTAAACTATAACGTCTAGAATATATCAATAAAAGCTATTAGTATCGATCAGCGTAACTATCTGTCCAGGAATATTACCTCAAATTAGCTTAAACGTCCTGTACGGCTCGATTTGAACACGATCGTAATAACACACGCGTTGGCGCCGCGAGCGGCAGGTTGAAGAGAGTATGGCCGTTATGGACGTTCGTAAAGAGAATATAGACATGTCATAAAGTTGCTACATATAAAATTAAATAAATTAATGTGTCCAAAATTAATGTTTTCTGATTTTTATAATTACTTAAGTACTAATATGAATTAGTAGTGATAATTAGCCTTATTTCCAAATGTTTAAATTACTGGATTATTCATACTATCCACTTTGTTTCGAAAAAGTACAACGTGCTTTAATTGCAGTAATATTCGTACTACGCACAATTTTATAATAAACATTTGTCTGTATTGTTCTATAATGAACTTCCAAATGTATATGAAACTCAAACACTTTTTATCTACTGTTTGAAGAGCAATTGACTAGTCCATTGATGCACATTGGTTGGTACGTTAATCAATCTAACTGTTGCCTTCGGGGTTGTGGATTCGATTCCCACCTAGTATAAATATGACAAAAATACGTATTTGTTTTGTAAGTGGGTGTAAATATATTTAGATTAATACTAACAAATTTATACGTTTATCTGTAATTCATGAGCCGCCTGGTTACCACAATACGAGTTTTCTTGACGTATAATTTGGAATGAGATGGCCGTGTGTGCAAATTATTACTAGAATTATTATCGGATGTTCTAATTCTATATTCACTCAAATGCTATAGACTTTTTTAAACATCTATTTCTTAATGTTCCTAAACTAATGAAAAGTAACTTTTTGATGAATCATTATAAGATAATACTAGTAAAATTTATCCGAGATTTTTGTTGCAAAGTGAAAAATATTCTCCTCTATAAATATAACGAATAGGCGGAAAAATATTTACAAGAATATTACTAAACTGCAATAACTATTTAAAGTATAAAAACTGTGTATTTGATAGAAAAGACGGATTCCGAGACTTAACTGTCAATGTCAACTTGTCGTTCCCACATGTTATTTTCTTGTACCAGAGTTTCGTTTTTACGCTCGTTCTCATATTGCTACACTTAGAATTTTTGAAATAAATGTGAAAGTAACCTTTCCTTTCAAATAGCATTGTTGGGAAGAATCTTACATCGATCAAAGAAGGCTATATAAGAGATTTGAAAACAATTTACAATGTAAAAGCCTGTTAATCTGTTAAGAAAAAGTTTTGTTTGAAATAGATAAATAACGTACAAGTTTGTTTTCTAGGAGTTTCGTGGATTTGGCGACCCTAGCCATACACAGACGACATGAGATGGAGGCAAGGATAAACGAATTCTTAAAAAAATGTGATACTGCTATACAAAACGTTATAAATTTACAAGTGAAGGTAATTGGATATTTTTTTGGAAGGGTGTTACTGGTCAGTGTTCACCTATAAATGAATAAATGTATGAATAATGCTTTTCTATTACATTATCTCAAACTACTTCATACATACACAGTGTTATGTGCAAAAAATTATTGTTATAATTTTTTTTTAATATTTGTGGGTTGGCTCAATTAATTCGACGAGATAAGACTTTCATAGATAGTATTTTGACTCAACACAGATGCAATGCTTCGAAATATAGTACAAGGGATAGGTATCTCTAATTACCTCAAAGGTTATAAATAGTGGGAAAAATTTTACAAATAAAAAAGATATTTATTAGACTAATAAGGCTGTTAAATAAATATTTTGTAGATGTTATTATATGTCAGTCTTAATATTTGAATGAGAAATCTGAGAAGATTGGCAATATAAAAAATATGTGCATTAATGTCTCAAGCATTTCTTATTATTTTTAAAAGTTGCTAATATATTGTGTGTTTGTTTTTAAAATTGGTATGTTTGTCAATCGGTACTTACCGAATTTGTCATTTTACTTGATGGGATTAAAGGATTGTAGTAACAAAATTGCAAGTCCTTTAAACTAAATGATTTGTTATATAATTTATAATATGTGTACTGGTTTAACTCACATGTGGTTTTTTTTAGCAAAGTTTCCTCAACCTCAGGTTGGTCAGACTATTCAGACTATCTTTAAAATCATGTTAGTTAAGCCAGTATATATTTAAACCACATATAAAATGTTTTCAAGACATTTCATAGCAAAATTTGCAATATCGTGCTAGAGCTCCCCAATGGGTAATAGTGTATTATTAATGGTGAATGTGAATCATGAATTTTCATTCATGAAAGTTTCTCTGCTTTGAGAACACTTTCATCTAACCTATCTATTATTAACTCTGCCTTGTCTTAAAAACCTGGCACAATAATATACTATTAAAACATTTTAATATCTATATATTTCTAATATCTTCATCTCATATCTAATATCATCATAAGATATATATTCATCAGTGGAACATTGACAGAATGATGTTTTTAATAAGGATTATTGAAGTATATGTTTATGAAACCTTTTCAGTAGTGTCAAAAACTTTTGATTGACAACATGTGAGACCATTAGTGACCACCGAAGCCGTTTAGGAGTATTTTCTATGTTTGTTTAAATGTCAATTTTATGTGATATATAAGAGTTACTACAGGATGGGGCTGGTACTGACTCCTAGACCACTTTACACTTTTCTGGGAGCCAGAGCTTTGTAACATGTTAAGCCCAATAAAAAATAATAATTATTATTATTGTATAAATATTCTATATAAGAAGTGTGCTTATAATATATCTCAATTTCAGGCTCAGGGCTTTGTAGAACAATTGAACTGTAGTCCGTCCGATCTGAAAGAGCGTTTTCTGCATTCCATGAAGCAGTTAGATGAGTTTACCTATCTCATTACCGACTTCAATCTTTCTATGATCAAAATAGGTGGGGGCTTTCTTTTAATTATTGTATGTTAATCTCCAACAACCGTAGTAAAAATGAATGTTTATGAATGTTAATGTAACAGAAACATTGTCCCAAGAACAATGATATATTTGTTTAACATCTATAAATTTTATTTAAAGCCTGTGGGCCTGTAAAGATGGAAATATTTGGTACTTGCTGTTCTCTGCCTACCTTAGACAGGACCTGGCATACTGGTATGAATTAAAACATATTGCAATGTCAAATTTCCACTTTATAAAATTTGTAATTTTTTAGACTATTATCTTGTTTCTGAAAATAATTATTTATTACTATTTCATTAAATATTCATTAAGATTTCAATGGTATTACAATCTTTCTACTTATATTTCAGAGGAGACAAACAGTGTTGAAGCAACTCCAGTTCAAGACACAAAAAATAAAGTGTTACTTCCTCAACAGATCCCTGGACCCTTTAATTTGATAGATGCTTTAAGCGAACCCATACCATCAACTTCGAAGGCTAATCAGAATCAATGCCCTTCTGAAAAGCCATCAAGAAAAATAGTACCAAAAGAGGATCAGTTATTAATAGCCTTTTCAAGTACGTCATCCTCAACAGATAGCATGCAGATGACAAAAACCAACACGGTTGAAAAGGAAACTCAGTGTCGAATGCCAGATAAAACAAAGGATGTGACGAATCAAGGTTTTTGATGTCATTTTTACAAAGTTACCACTTGCAAGTAAATTTAAAGTTTGTCTCAAAAATATAAAGCATATACAATTGTGTTATCATTCCTTGTACTTGGTGCGTAAACAATTTTATTGAGTGCTACAGAATTTTCACAATACAGCAAGTGCCTCTTTAGGAAAATACATAGATCTAAAATAATACTGTAAAATTTACAGAATTATCCTAGATCTATTTACAGTGTAAATGATAGTTAAAAATACAGATACTTAGAGAATTGCCATAAAATATTTAAAAAATTATATACCTATAATATAACAGTGTTTACTCTAGGCAAATATTACCTATTGACCTGCAGATTCACAAGTTGCCACATCAAACTCTCTGGAAACTTCCAACCTTCCTGCACAGACTGTGGTTCCAGTTGACTATGCCTATACAGGGGCCATCATGCATGTAGATGGCACTTCCTTCTGGGTCGTAACAGATAATGTGGAAGATCTTTACAAGTATGATTTAAATGCTCCATTTGATTTTTATATTTTATAGAAGTGATTTCGTACTGAGTGGCCGCCAAACTTTGTTTGTATAAAAACGTAATATCACGCCTGTAATACCTAATAATCACTATATGAAGCACTGTATAAATGTGACAGTAACTTGCAAGTGCCCTTTTATCTGTTTCCATTAAATACATTAGACTAGACTAGTGGCGCCCTCAACCTTCTTTACAGATATCTACCAGCTAGTCCAATATTCAAAGCCTCTATTTTAGTAACACAGCTTCATTAATAATTTAACATTTATCTTCAGGTTGATGATAGATATGACAAACTATTACAAGAAAACTCAGATCGATATGAATCTTGACCAAGTGATGGCACTCACTTATTGTGCATTTTACGATGAGGAAAGCAACTGTTACTACAGAGGGCTCTTTATTCGATTAACAGAGGTGAGTATGTATCATGATCATCCATCATCAACCTACTCCTGTCACCGAGCTCAATCTTCAGCTGTATGTGTATTCTTGTGATTTTTTATACAACAGTATTGTTTCAATGATAATTTTATGACTGAAAAAGATTTTATTTAGGTTCGTCTATTGCGATACAATCATTATATCTTCAGCACTATTTTTTACTATATCTATCCAACCCATGTTAAAGATTTTTTTATGGGTCTCAACATTAAAAAGTTCATTTATTCATGCAATAGTTCGTATTTATTCATCTTACCCACACAGTACAATATGAATTGTAAGAGCCTATTTATTTCAAGAACAACGTTTTGTTGGTTACTAGGAGGACATGAGTATGGTGGAGTTGTTCCTTGTAGACACAGGCGAGGTGCGAGTAACGCCTGTCACCACTGTCCAGCCGTTGGCGCCAATGTTCTGCACCAAGCCGCCTTATGCACGGTGCTGCCATCTAGCGGGGGTGAGTGAAAATATAACTAGTTGTAATAGAGGAGGTAGTAGTAGAAAAACATATAATTGAAATCTAAGAACCTTAGGCGAAAACAAATACTAAATATTAATCAGTGATTTAGTCATTGATTCTGTGGTTTTATAATCAATGAGAGACTATTTTAAATTCAAATATATATAGTGATAACTGTCAAACATATATTTTTCAGCCGTTTCGACTGCTTTTGAAAATTTACTTGCAATTTGTAAATTTAAGATGAGCCCAAATTTAATGACTTGATAGAATTATCTAAGGAGTGATATTAATTATGAGCTTCAGCGCCATCTAGTGACGAATTACAGCAAATTGCTTTTTACTTTAGAGCTTATTATTTCTAGTATAATTACCAAACATATCTATTTACTGATTAAATGCTTCTTCCCGATACCTAAGGTTGACCTCATCAGCTGCCAAGACAAGGAGCTCATGGAGAAACAGGAAGATTTCATGAAGGCTTACATTGGGAAAATTTGCCGCATTGCAGTCGAAGACAAGTACTTTATTTTTAACTTTATTTTTCTCTACACAAAATGTATTATTTAATTAAAGTATTTATTTTAGAAGCAAAGCTAATTTATGTGCACTATTCAGTTTCCAAGTAAATTTATATAATAACAACTGTCTAATATTTTGGATGGTCTCCACTGCTCTAACACAATACAATTCTAAAATCTATAATAAAGTTGACTGCCTCGTTGGTCGAGTGTATTCAAGCGCGACTGCCGTTCGGGAAGTCCTGGATTCAAATCCCGAGTCTGGTACTATTGTATTTTTCTAATTTAAAATTTCTTGTAGTGACTCAGAGTCTGGATTTGTTCTTGATGGCAATAGGCTCACCACCTATTCCATGGGACTTAAACGTAACTGGTGAAATGTGGGGATGTAGTACACCCTTCTGCCTACCCCTTCGGGGATTACGGGCGTGATGTTACGATATTTTTTATAATAAAGTTATAACTATTTGTATAATATGTGTAATTATTTGAGTGATGTAACTAGTTTCAGGCATATATACTAAAGATATCAAAATTCTGTTTTTTTTTAAATTAATTCTCTCGTTAAACATAAACATTGTCCCGTAAACATTAGATTTTCCGTTTACATTAAAATGTCTCATTAAAATCTATGATACGATAACTAGCTTACGATGTAATAACGTCACACACAAAAGTATTATTACATTAAACAGTCAGTTTGTGGAGTGTTTTTAATATAAAGAGCTTTTCGCTAATTTTACTATAATTTTAATATTTCAGTACTTCAGAATCACTCGGTGTATATGTTATCCTGTCTACTGGCGAGATTTTGAATGATATTATAGTGAAAGAGGGCTTGGCAGTTGAAGGTGAGTGAAACTATGGGATTTACACACGAGAAATATAAATATGTAATTATTAGTGTCCGACCGAAACAGGTTTTTCGGCCGAAACCGAAACCGAAACTTACTTAAACATATTATTCAATATTTCTATTGCATACTGATATCTAGTGTATTTTAAATTTTCCATGACTCATAATGCGAAGCATAGAGTGTGCTTTACGATCACGAAGAATTTTTACACATTTATATGCATATTTTATTTATACCGATAGTTAAATAGAATGAATTGGAAAATAGAACAATCTTTAAGTACGTAACGAATATATTTAAATTGTTTTATGCCGTGAACAGTGATTGATACAAAGTGTCCTGCAGTAAAATGTATTTAAAATCCTCGCTACGTATGTACAAATGTACTCGTATGTCCATATAATCTTTCCCCTATTCTGTGCGTCAACTGGCCATCAGTAAATGGTTCTCTATGTTTGCATAAAGTACATATTTCCGCAAAAAATTACGCCACGGGTTCCGTATTGAGTAATGAACGTACTTGTATGTACTTGTACTCCTGTAACCCTTGAGTTTGGGAGACACCTTTTGGACGCGATTTGTTGAACACTTTATAAATTCACAGTATATAAACTGGTATTACCACCGCCATAAAACCCTCGTTGCAATTTAGTTTCATGCAAATTACAGGTATCCAATGTAAGACCGTGCTGTTATCCCCATCCAACGAAAAACTAATTGGAACGCAAACACAATCGGAACTTATACAAAACGAACAAATTTTGTATACCTACTGTTTACAAAAACACTAATTTCCAGTGTTAAAACAATCCATTTGGTATATTGTCAAAATCAGAGAACGAAACACAATAATTACAACAAAACAATACAAACGAAATCTTGTCAGTCATAGAACAAAACAATACTCGTACAGATGAATAAAAAGTATATAATATATCATAACAAATTAGTATTGCTTAAAACAAGTAAGTAATTAGAAGTCACTTACATCAACTTTCGCCTCTGGATGCATTGACTGATCACTGTGGGCAGCAATCGGCGAAGTCGCGCCAAATATTGTTTCTCTTAAATAATTTTTCCCAAGAAGACGAGTGTGACGCGAAGAACACGAGGCGTCTCGACGGCCGGCGCGTTCTGACTGACTGAGATCTGAGATTGTGGCAATTATTAAGCTCACTGAAACGTCTCTGGGTATAATTCTATGTTGAAAAAAGCTTAGCCAAGTCGGAGAGCTTTCGATATCGCCGTAACTTCGTGGCCATTAGCACGTTTTTTTACAGTCATTTTTTACGATTCTTACAAAACAATTAACATTAGTAGAGTGTAAAAAGTGGCTATTGCCGCCTTCTATCTGTCTGCTACCAACCTTGAACAGAGCTGTGAGAATAGGATTTTCGGTGTCGATTAGTTCTGTCAGTCTGGGTTGTCATCAGCTCTGCTGGTCAGTATAAACAGCTAACACGATTGCACGATTGGATCTGTTAGTTACATTAATCCAATTAGAAAATGTTAGTGGAGTGCAATTAGTTAGTTATTAGTCATTACTAAACAGCCTACTAGAAGTTAGTTATATATGTATTTCTCTTGAGGACCTCGATGATCGTGTCTCGGATTGCATTAAACCGATGTTGAAATACTTCAGAGCGAAACAACTCGCTTCAATATTTAAAGCTTTGTTTTAGAACTAGGTGTACAGGCGCATGTCATGTGTGTGGCAAAAATACGTGTGTTTTGTGATTTTATGTATTTATCTATCTTATTTATTTTATTTCAAAAACAAAACAACGCATTATCTTCGAATTCGCTCCGTCTATACCTATTTCTCGAAATCTTCGAGACGTGACTCGCTAAGGTTTGAGCGCAGTCGGAGGCCGCGGGCACGAAGCCGCGGGCTTTTTGCGCTTCTGTGTATTGCTATAAATATGCCCGTTGGGCAACAAAACATGAAGCCTTAGTAACAAGAAAAACAAGGTTCTGGGTGACGCAGTGACGGAAACTCTACGATTTCAAACTTATCGTTAAACATAAAGCCCTCAGTCAACATTTCTACATCGACCAAGGGCTATGACCCAAATTGAAAATGTATTATTATGATGAAAATAAAATGTGTGTGTCGATGGGTTACGGCAAAACGCACGTATGAATCGTGGACATATTTGTCTGCTGGTGTGATGACATGCGGTGAAAATTCACGTCCTTCCTAAAACGCCTTAAACAGGACGTTGTACATCAAAGTCGTAAAACATTGTCTCTACTATATAATATTTTTAAAACTGAATTAGATGGGCTTACCGTATCAGGTAACCAATTATGGAGAATGGTCGAAATCGCTCCCGGTTGTAAAAATAGATAATTGCCTGATGTGAGATAGTTCTAACTTGTCGTCATGACAATAAACTGCAAAATTCCCAATATAACTAAATATCACCTTCTATATTTATCTATCATACTCGTATTACATCACTAAGTATTCTTTCATATTATTATACTATACCTATATATCATGAGGAAACCGGCACACCTTGGAGTGAGCGGCAAAGTACAATAATAGATTTTTTTATGTTATTTACAGTGTTATGTTCGTGTTTATAATGTTAATGTTACTTATTTATTAATAAATAACTCATAGTATAATATCCAAATATACTATGTATGTACTTATTTTAAAAGATGCCTAAGCACACCTATGGAGTATCTTTCGCCGCTTCTTCTCCATAGCGAGGTAACTTCCGAAGCGGTGGTAGTTTTATTTTGACGTACAAAAAGTGTTCGACTGAACCAATTTTGAATAAATGACATTTGAATTTGAATTTTAATGTTGCTTAAACTGTCTTTAACATAATACAGGAGAACGCCTGTTTTTCCCCGAACGGAATCCTAAAAATATAAATAATAAAGGCAATCCTTTATTATTTATTTTTACTACACATTGTAGAAGTCCCAATTTTCACCCGATGTTTTATACATCCCATGGCATTAAATAATTGGAAAAAGACTAAATTTGCACGTAAATATAAATTTTATTTGTGTGATTTAAAAGTATCGACTTTTGTTAAGTCAATGTGGTTGGTTTTATGTTACCCCAATATCTCTATTAACCGGAGTGTGTGTCTAGTTGTCGAGCTCTAACTCGAAAGTTAAAGCAATTTCAAAGTTGTACGATGTAGCTCCATTATCTGCGTTCTGCCAAACTTCGCGCACTCGCTGACCGTTCATCGGCCACAGCTCGCCGCGCAGCGCCGCGCGCGCCGTGAGAGAGCACAGAGTCCACTTACCGTCCGTTGGTGCCGGCCGGTTCGGTTCGCAGCCGCGCCTCCAACGTCGATTACGAACCACACTATTCATTAGTAAATTACTGAGATTATATGCAAGTATGTTTCTCTAATAGTGCTCAAATAAACGTTTTAAACCACAAAGTATAATTTTGGTCAGAATCAAAATAATAATCAATTTAAACAAATTCACGAGTACTAGTGTCTAATTGTTACATGCAACAGATTTATTCCTAATACGAGTACATTTTATTCTATATTTGTATTGACCTAGTTTCAAATAATTATAAATGTTCTCAAAATTATAACGAATTTTGGCGATTTAATATAAGTATATCACTTCAAAATAAATATATTAGCTTAAAATGTCGGTGGCAACGGCGCGGGCGGGACGAGGTTTGCGGGAGGATCTAGTTTAGCGGCACGCGTTAAAGAAGAGCTGTGTCCAGCGGAGCAAAGGAAAAGGCTTATGTGACGGTGACGATTTTACTTCAAATGCAAATATTAATAATGAAATATCATTATGGATTGCAACGCAGCCAACAGCTACGCGAAGATAGAACAAGCTTCGCTATGTGGGTGATATCACTAAAATTTGTTTACATCCACCGTACCAAGTGAGTCTCACAATATTGTTAAGTCTGCCCAACCGCTCGACCAATCGTTAGCAGCCCATACAGAGTTTTGGACAACATTGATTTGCAATGCACGTGTCGCTACGCATATAGATATATTTAGTGAGCAAACGAAACGTGTATTGAAAGAAAGTGTACATCATACAATCATCGTACTACTGATTAAAGGTTCGATATGATAGAATTCTTTATTTTACTTGATGTTTAGGATGCTGCATCACTTGGCTCTATCCCAGTGCTGGGATTTATTCCAATTTCGTATCTATTATATTTCGCTTAAAAGCATGTAATTAAGATTATTAAGTAGTGATTACACTTAATAATACTATTACGTCAGTAAAAACAGCTTCTAACATTATCAAGCGTGGACTTCAGAAGCCCAACTAAATTTTAAAACCATGCGACGAATCATAGTTACTTCTTTACCTTTTAATCAATTTTTCATTTTAACTTTAAAGTTATATCGCCTCAGAATGTTTGCTGCATACCTCTGCCCCCTCTTCACAAAAACGATAAACAGACTATGATAATATTCCTTTGGAATCCCATAGATGTTTTACCACATTCAGATGTATAACCTCACAAATAAAAGTCACTAACTCAATTAAAACGATCACGCAGACTACACTAAGCTCGCTCGGGGGTTTCTATATCAGTCGACTAACTCCCAGTGTTTACGAATGCGCCCTGGACAAACTCTGTAGAATAGTTCAGTGCTTGTGTAACTGCAGGTAACATTAAATTAATATTTAACATTTCAATTAAAAGCTAAATGAACATTTAACTCATCCAACGCGCTCGGCACAGTATACGCTAACTTGTGTCATCGTCTCGACCGGTCTATCCACAGCCCGCGGTTCGACATAGGCCTTTCCTAAGGAGCGCCAACGCACCCTATCTTCCTGCTTGCCCCCTTTCGAAGATCGTCATCCCGCTTGGCCGAAGGGCTTAGCTCAGCTCGTGTGAAATAGATTATGTTTTTCAGTGTTCGGACACAGCTGCTATTGATCGCTTGCGGCATTCATGCAGGAGTTTTCCAGCGCTCGAGGGTTGATCTTAGAACTATTTTATCCGTACGTAATTTATAGTTCTTATATAATCTTATTATGATAAAAAAGTTATATTCGTGTCTTTGGTCTCGATTTACGTCGGTCGATCGGTTGCAAGTGCGACACGATTGGGAGGTTCTGGGTTCTAATCTCGGGTCAGATGCTATTGAATTTTTCTGATTTAGAATTTCTAATAGTGACTCGGAGTCCGGAATTGTGCCTCGTGTATGCAATAGGCTCACCGCCTATTCCACAGGACTTAAACGTAAATGGTGAACCGTGGGAGTGTACTACATTCCTCTGCTTACCCCTTCGAGGATTACAGGTGTGATGTTACGTTGTATTCGCCCGAATGATTCTAAGGCCCCTCGCATGTTAGATTGCTGATTTTCAGATGTTTGTTTCTAGCTGGTATGATAACACTTTAATTATGTTATCATTATAGACGATCATGTTAAAATTTCCCAATCCTACTATGGATGTTGCTTAAGTTTTTAAAAGTTTTATAAGTGCTTGAGTGCCATATTCAAATTCAAATTCAAATTCTTTTATTCATTATAAGGTATATTCATACACTCAATGAAAGTCATGTTTTAGTCATTGTACTTCGGCTTTGTGCGCCCCTCAGGCTATAGTAGACCGGGAG
>DWME01006268.1:0-13842 GCA_018244795.1 Parelbella ahira ahira | reverse complement strand
TGTCAGTAGCACAGAGTAAAGATTTATATAAGCGTAGTCTTTGACATTAGAACATAGACAACGCTCGAACTGATTTTCTTGTGATTGACGATCGAATTTCGATCGCTACTGGGCCACTAGTTTAAATAAATGCGTCTATCAAAATACATAGACTGCCTCGTTGGTTGAGCGGTTGCAAGCGCAACTGCCGATCAGGAGGTCCCGGGTTCAAATCCCGGGTCGGGTACTATTCGGGTATTTTTTCTAATTTAGAATTTCTAATAGTTACTCGGAGTCTGGATAAGTGCCCGGTGTATGGCAATAGGCTCACCACCTATTCCATGGGACGTAAACGTAACTGGTGAAACGTGGGGTGTAGTACATCCCTCTGCCTACCCCTTCGGGTATTACAGGCGTGATGTTACGTTCTTTTTCTGTCAAAATGGGAAATATAGGTGTAACGCAAACCCAACGATAACGTAAGGTTTTTGCAAAGTAGATGCCTAAATAATATAGTGATGTTTTCATTTCATGGCGTCGTTGAAAGTAAGTATGCGAGTGATTGGGATTATCTCGTAAAATGAAGTCGCTATAGTTTCGTTCGTTTTCAACAATAACCCGAATATTTATCATTATACTCGTTATCTTCAAGTAGGTACTTTAACTGTTTGTCCGAATTAAATAACAATGTGACCACTGTGTCGTTCGTTACACTTACGCAGTTGTCTTATCTTTATGCCATTTCAATATATATCGTACTGCGTTATCTGATAAATATTGGTATACTCAGTCATTACCCTTTTAATAAATTTTATAACTCCCTGTACGAAAAGGTCCCATATGAATTTTTAGACCTATCTATTCTGATGTATGTACCTTTGCAGTGATTTATGTAAAATGATATAACACCACGCTTGTATCTCTCCGAATGGATATGTAGAAGCATGCAGTCCACTGCCTTGTTTCATCAGTAATGTTATACTTGACATGGAATAGCCAGTGGAGATATACATCAAACAGAAATCAAGACTTCCATATCCTGAAGAATTTCAAATTAGAAGAACCCAATAATACTTTGTTCGACCAAAGATTCGAATCCAGGATTTCCTTAGTAACATTTCCTCTTGGAACTACTAGAACAATGCGGGAGTCACATACCTATACTTATTGAAGAAAGTTAAAACAGAAAAATGCAATTTTTGCTTTTTTATTAACATAAATTATAAAAAAATTAATAGCAATAAGACACCCAGCAAATAAAAATTGCTCTAAAAATGGGACTAAGAATTCGTAGGTTTCTATAAATGGGTAATTTGATCATAACCATAGACTTGCCAGTGTATATCCGTCTAGATAACACAAGTTAGTGTGAATGTAGTAAGTATTACCTAAATATAGGTAGTATTAGAAACCGACAGTTTAGTACGCACACCGAGGATGCAAATAATCACTTTTAGTACCTATGCACACACGACGAACGACATCATCCCTCGGAGTGAAAAATAGATTGTTTTAATAACATTTATTTTACGGCAAAAATTTGTGTCACCGTAATAAAGCATCCAGAAAATATATTCGTATGTTTGTATGTTTATCCTAACAAAATCGTAAGAAATAATCGAATTTCCCTAATGAAATTATATGGCTTGCGATCGATGCAAGGATCTCTAATCTTTTAATACTTCATTAATCGCGCGCCTTTACAAAACAATTAATTATTATCATTGCAATCGCTCATGCGCCTCGGACGGAATACAGCTAATTTATATAGTATACAATGTGCGGAATAGCCCTTGGTGTTACAACCCTTGTAGCTGGGGCTGCCCTTGTTATTACTACTGCCATCGTAGGGTACACTGTCATCCCCAATGTGATTGACAGCAGAGTTATTGATGTAAGTACATTTTCATTTAGATTTGCATTTCTATTGTTTTGTCCAGTTAAGTGCTCATATGCTACTATTAACAAAGTTTTTTACCAATAATGCGTTATCTAGTATTTGCCTACAAAAACACGGAAAAATATTTATTAAAATAGATTGAATTTATGATGTGAATTGAAGAAATTATAAGTTTTCTTTCCTCCGATTTAGAATTAGGTTAAAGCTATGAAGAGAATTAGATAGCTAGGTTCACATATTAAAGTTAATTTATAATTTTTTGTACATTACCTTTGTTGCATGTATTTAGCCTAATCGGTTTATGTTATAACGCATGAATACATACATTAAGTAAGTACATTTACTTACTTGTGGTAAAGACTAATGCAAAATTCGTAAAGTTTAACATTCACTACGATACCTACAAATATTGTGATAAAGTTTAAATAAATTCCAAATAATATAACGATGCAGCGTAGGTGAGTAAAGTTTTTCTGCGACATAATATGTTACTTTCTCTATTGAATCAACTCGCTCTTTCGTAGTTTTTTGTTTGCTTAGTTAGCGCACTGTACATCCGTTTTGAACTTCCAAGTATTTTTTAATTATGAACATTTCATAGTATTTCGATTAAAACAATAGAAAGTCAGTTCCAAGTTTATTTAATTTAAAAGCCACTCATTAGGAGGCCACTTATTTTTGCCTTGGAACTATTGTGCGGTTCTCGGCAACTGTGATCCTCAGATGTCAACTTTAATTATGAGGCTTAGCTACAATAGGTTCAACGGCATTTAAACTCCACGTATTTTCAATGTCTTTCAATAAAAGTGAAAAAAATAAATACCTAACAATTTTGTAATTCATATTTTAATATAAAGATAAAACGCGTGGGTTTTCGATACAGAAAATAATAACAGTAATAGAACTAATCATGGGCATGTTCCCAATAAAATATGATCTGTTGTTGATTACGCTTATTCGGAGAAATTTCGAAAACTTTCCCAATAGGTACCCGTAATGGTAGCCTAATTAGAGAAAATTGTATCGAATTGAGATGAGCTGCTTTGTACACGTGCACATAATGAGTACCCTTTTGATATTTGATTTATTATTCACTCTTTGATGTTATATTCTAATTGTGATGTTCTGGTTTGCGAATATCATTCATATTGAAAATACCCATATCTATGGACAAATAAAATATACAGAAATAAAGAACAACTTAATCACATTTTCAAATCGTAGGTACCTACATAACAATATGTTATTCAATTATAGTTTTCTTATTGTTATTTTATACACTTATTGTCATTATATAATTTATACGATAAGCAAACTACATACTATAACGACGTTGGGTGGAGGATAATTGGAAAAGTAATATGTTTGAAGCACTGTAGTGCTAGTGACGGTATTTTGCATGTAAAATCATATTTTGAAAACATATTTAACAATGAACTTAATTAACTAATAAAATTAATGAACATCGTTAAGAATTTCATAATAAAAATGCACTGTGGTGCAACTAAGTGTAAACTAATATTGTGCCTTTATATTGCGATTTGAGATTTTTTACACTAAGAACAGTAGCCATCTCAATATATTTAACGAAAAAAATTTATAGCCTTATTAAGCATGTCATACATACATATATGTATATACCTACTTATATAATGAGTTGTTATGTATCACAATGACAAAAACATTCTTACCTAATATGATGATTAACGCTCTGATAAAAGTGCCAAATATTTACCTACGGCTTATACTGCTGTACCGTACCTGTTGGTACACATAGGGTGCGTACAGCCGATGAAAGCATCGTATGGATAAGACTTTGACATTTATTAAGTGAACTTTAGTTCATGATAAAGTACAAAACTGGACTTAACTTAATTCTAATTATTTACTATTATTTATGGTTACCTAAGTCTTTTACTAAACTTGTGTTGCACTTTTGAATGTGATAAACGTCTGGTTGATCAGGATACGCCCACAGAAACATGACCGCACCTAATTCGGACTCAATATGGCGGTTATAATATTAGGAACTACAATGTAAACTATTTGAAATTAAAACAGCAATGACATTAAACTCAATTTTCTCTAATATATAAACAAGAAACTAACAAAATTTGCCGGACAATACGACTGACGTACCTACATCATAGTGAAACATTAAATTAAACCATCACTCCTGGGTCTATATCGCATTCACAGATCCATTATTGCACCGTGAGAATTAAATAGTATCACTCTTTGTCGTCCATTTAGAGCGGGACACGTTGCAGTCAGTAATACATGATGATGCAATTTTAGGAGATGACATTGATCGATGACTCCGAGCAGCTAGAGAGGTTCGAGACGACGCCTTTTCCTCTGAACTTCACAGTCCGCTTCTTCAATATTACTAACGTTGCCGATGTTCTATTAGGAGGCGTACCTATCGTGAACGAAGTCGGACCCTACGTATACAAGTAAGTAACTGGTCACTTTTAACTCGAGATCTATCGCTGGATTGTACATCTTGGGTGAATATTGTAGAAACAATCAACCCCTATTACAAAACATCTGATCGGATGCAATGAATAAATAAAATTAAACATACGGCTTTAAGGTATCAGTAATGTTTTTATTTTATGTGACAGCAATTTTTTACAATTATAAATAACTATCAAGTTAAGTAATAAAAAAAATCAGGACGACCGCGACTTTTTGAAACTGTTCATTACATCTTCGCAGACTGCTTCGTTGTATTTATAGTTTGAACTGTGGCAATACCAGTAGGTACCACCTGCCGGTAATTAAGTAGTGAAACTAATGTGACACAAATGACTAAGAATATGGGTATGCCTATATATTAATAAAATATCTGTATGTATATGATAAGAAACCCATCAGATTTGTAGGAATAAAGTTATTTGAGCTTTGGTGACGTTATAATATATCGTCCTCTTCTGTTTTAACCATAATCGGATTGGGTAAAATGCTAGAAAGGTAACTTGGCATAATTTTTCAGGTCTTTGTTTGTACCTATATGAAATCCCTCAAGTAATCATTCATATGAAAAAGGTTAGAGTGTTGCGAACTTAAATGATCGATTCAGACTGTTATATTGAAAGTTAAATTTAAACTTAAAACATTCATAAATACATTTTCAAACATTTCCACTTCAATGTTTCGCCCATATCTTTTGTTTTTTAATACTGCCGAGAGTAAATACCCAAAAGAGGCACCAGACGTTTTATTACTCCCCAAAAAGCTCCTTATACTACAATTCAATGCTTATGTATAGTAGTCATCCGTTTCATGCTTTATATACGAAGTAAATGATTTATTATACGTGAATGTTTTTCGTTTATCACTAGGTTACACCACTCTAGGATCTTCGAGGAACTGGATGAGGATACAATCAAGTATCGTATGTTGGAGATGTTCAAATTCGACCCCATAGCGTCCTACCCTAACACGGTCGACGATATCGTGACCATCACCAACGTGATCTATCATGTAAGTTCCAGAACTTAATCTATTTAAATATTTACATAAAGCTACGCTATAATACATTTTTATTCATTCGATACCGTTAAGCAAAACCAAGAAAACAAAATACGATCAAGATCAAATAAATCTATGAACCGATGATCTCTACCTGCCGCGTGACGAAATAAAAAAATTCAAGAATTAGTTTAAGACACTTTTCATACATGTCAATTGTAAGTACGTAAATATTATGTCGACGCTTAAAAATCGATTTTATCCTTATTGTTCACGCAACGTTCACAGTTTTTATATGTGAAAATATTATAAAGGCCTAATCCGCCTGCTAATAGAGCCCAGTGTGCTGTGTTCTGCTGTGCAACGCGAGGACTGTCGTAATCCCACTAGGTGGGAGCTTGCGTCATAGGGTTTAACGAATATCCACCTCGCTGCTCCAGTGCGTATTTTCGGATTAGGTCTACATCCCGATATATCCTTTTTAATCTGCTACATACAGGTTTTCTCACGATGATCTTCGACGTTATTTTGTAATACAATAAAAACGTTTCATGGCCTATAATAACAGAGACCGAGGTATACTGATGTTATATGAACTGGAAAATTAGACATATAAATTTTTTTTAGTTCGCGCAAACATTATTAGGTACTTACGGTTGATTACTACTTTTTAAAATGTTTATCTCGCTCTAATTATATTATTAACATAAGAAAAGTTTATTTACATATCGTAATATCTACTTAGGTGCTATTTCTTATTATGGTGTAGCTTCTCCTTATAACAAATATAAATTTTTTTACGATATACGAACGTCGAACATGTTTGCCACGTCATATATTAATCTCAAATTATTCTTGGAAACCATTACATCGTTATGAAATTGATAAGGGCGTATTATCTGCTATCTCGTCGTGGCGCAATCTTCATTACAACACCATTCTAAAGAAAACAGATATATCTTCTAGGATTAAAGTCGGTGATACATTCAAGTGATTAAAGTTATTAATAAATTAATAAACAGGTTTTGTTCTATCGGCTTCATCGATTATGTTACATGTACCATGGAATATGTGTTGCACATATTCTCAGACACCGGATATAAAAGATAAAGATAAAGGTATGTACATGAAAATTTAAAAGGTAGGTTACACAATAAATTACTCACAAACCATTGATTTTTAAACCTACAATGAATAATTCCGCAATGTAATAAACAATAACGTATAAAAATTATCATCAAAATATTTAACAGTAGGTACATACTTTTAAAATGGTTTACTTTCCTTTTCCAAATTACTTATATTTACAGTACCTACTCAAAAATCGTTCAGTTGTCGTGTTGTAAATTTGTTCCCATAATGTATAAAAAATGGAACACAATTTTGACCATAGGAATATAATAATTAAATTGGAAGTGACAGCACACTTAGGTATGTTTAATCGTTATATACCAGTATATAATATATACCGTACATCGTACGTCTGCTTCTTTTTTCATCGCCGTTGATTGTATATCTCCGCTGAAGTTTAATGTTCAGTACCAACACATTTTTCTTTTCGTTGATAACATTTACGTCTGTTTCAATTTGTTTTTTCAGAGAATAAAAAATACGAATACGGGCCTTTTGTTTTCTCTTACACACAAACGGAAAGCAATAGCACTGAATGAAAAACAAACAAACAATATTTTGTTTTCGTCGGCGTGCTACCGAATCGTGGGTAATAGACTCAAAGATACCTTTTACAGAAGTTTTTCCTCTATAAAACGCTACTGTGGGCGTTTCTAACGACATGTCATTTACCAGAATCATATCGGACCAGCAAGCTTCTATTTACTAGTACCTCAATATCTACAATCAGAGCGTCATTATTTTTGTCGCAGATAACAACCTGTAACGTTCTGTAAGTGAACCAACTCTATATGACCTCAGTCTTTTTACCTGACTCTGGTTACGACGGCTACAATGGGTGCCTAATAGTTTTAATTCGAGCCTTGCGTTTCTATATTTCTTGGACTTGTGAAAAATATCATGTTATGTCTTGAAAAATATCTTGTTAATACGCAAATTGTCCGTTACGGTGTAATAAAGACGATTTTTATTATTATGTGTGTTTAATAGGTACGAAAATCTTGTAAAAATACAAAAATGCACCTGGCGTCTTTGCTAAGCGCCCGAAATCTATTTATGTGAAGGCAGTCACAATGAAGCTATGTATGTGACTCTGACAAGTATTGATGAATTTTAAGCGGGTCGCCAATATGAAATGCGCAGATAGCGTAGATATTATCTAAATATTAAAAAGCGGCTATCGCTACAATGTACACTGTGCTCGCATTAGGCAACTGGACTGTGATGAGTTGTATCTGAAATATGTGGTAAGGATCCACACTATTACTTGAGGTGTATCAGCAGAATCATTAAAATTACCAACGTCTTCATTACTGACATTCTTACGACTACCTCGGTGGTCGAGTGGTTGCATGTGCGACTGCCGATCGGGAGGTCCTGGGTTCAAATCCCGGTTCGGGTGCTATTAGATTCATCTAATTTAGAATTTATAGCAGTGATTCGGAGTCTGGAATTGTGTCCGGTGTAGGGCAATAGGCTAATCACCTATTCCATGGGACTTAAACGTAACTGATGAAACGTGACAGTGTACTACACTCCTCTGCCTACCCCTTCGGGGAGCACAGGCGTCATGTTACGTAAAAGTAACAAATGCAGACAAATCGATAACGAAATTAATCTAACAATGTGCCAATTAATTGCTGTGTATGCGTACCTGTGTGAGTAGGTACTTCATAAAGTAGTATAAAGAGTTCAGTAACCTAAATAACCCGACGCGGGTTAAACGAGGTCGCAGGTCAAAATCCCAGTTGCACCGTTTTTAATTCATATGAAAGTATTTTTTTCTATATATATTTTTTCTCAGCACATTTGATATCACACCATGGGGAAAACATATTTTAAAAACGCACATTAGCTCATGAAGCAAAAGTTTTTAATTTTTTTTTTTATTTTAGTTGAAAATTATGTTTTAACATTTTTATGTTGCGGATGTGAATCCATATTTACCTCCGATTTTATCGGCACTGAAACCTAAAGAATATTATTTTGATTGATGCACTGTTACCTTACTGACTTACTCATAGCTCCACGAGTTACATATGTGTGTTTCTAACATACGAGTAGTCAGTCGCTGTAATGGCGCAGGAAAACGTGTTGAGGAAACTTACAAGTTTGTTAGTTTTCCATATTGTTCCCTAATACGAGTACATGTGACTTATAAACAACTGCACTTAGCCAGTGTTATGGTTAATCCGGAATTGAAGTAAATTAATGAGCGGATTGATGAGTAACTTTTAAATGATAAAAAGCAAGTAATATACTTATACTGCAAGAATTTGCGCAACCTTCAAACTACGTATGTATATCAAAAACAAATTTTATTCGCGTACTTTCATTTTACACTATAAAAAGATAGTTTATATTTCTTCTAATGTACCATAATTTTTCTGCTAAATCAACAAGGTAGGTAATTTTCATCGCTCTATTAACTTCGAAACAACTTCGAGCGAGGATAATAAGCTTTTGAGTTTACTCCGCTCTTGGAACCACAGGGCAGGCATGTTGGCACGTTTAGTGGATAGCTCATGTGAAAACCACATTTTTGTATGGGTATTTTTCGATCAGTAACGATTAATTCTTAATATGACTGGGTATGTGTTTCGGGGTTTTCTATATCTATTTAGATAGCTTGTTGATAAAGGATACGTATACGTTCATATTTCAATCGCAGAGCTAACACGTGACTGCCTCACAATGCAAACGTAAGTTTGCTTTGTACCAATGCTGTTATTTAACACATGATTCAATTCTTGTGTATTCGCTCTTTGTACATAGAAAGTGACGCTGTGCAACTATTTTCCAGATAACATTAATTGTAGGTACCCGAGGAATTTAGTGAAGCGAAATTTACCAGATGCTATACGAACAAAACTTCAGTCATGTGAAAGTTTCAGAGAAATATAGCCTGTATACTGACAATCTTCCCATTGTTATCGATGCATCCGAAACTTAACTCACGTGTACCAATCCAGAGAATACCTATATTATATTTATTATATAGGTAACAATTATGTGTTCATATCAATCGAATAGAGATATTTCAAGAAATATTCACACTTTTATGATTAAACAATATTTTGATATAAAAACATATAAAAAAAATAATCGACCAAGTACCACTGCATTCGTTATAATTTGAATTTAAAAAAGGAGTATTTAAAATATTATATTCATGGCAAAAGTAGTATCACGTGTCTAGAATATAATTGCGGCCTATAAACAATTGAGAGAAATTAACACATAGACTGCTGACATCTAAAAAAACGAACTGGTAATATGTGGAACTAGGCAAATACATTCAGTTTAACGATTTGCTTACATTGTTACTGATAACTTGTACAACAGTATCATCAAAACCACCTTCGAGCTGCCATTTGTTTACAGAAAAGTTACACGATGCGCTCTAAAATTCAACAAGAGGCATTGACAAGATATGAATCGACATGTTTTCATATTTGGACTGCGTGTTTGGTATCATTAACTCAGTTTTAAAAGTAGCAAAGTACAAAACGGCTGCGCTCGGTAACCTACTGCATATTTCATTACGACTGTTGCATGTTCGGTGTCCCAAATGGAGTACCTGCTTTCTGTAAAGCTCATCAGTCATACTCATGGATCCCTCTTTTCACCTTTGTACTGTACTTTTTTCGTGTACTTTTTTCACATTTCAACGTAAACTATTAACAATGTACAATAGAAAACAGCTCTCATCACCGGAGGCACAACTAAACGTACGATTTTAACTTCAAGCCTGTATTTCCCGGAAACGGTAGACAGAAGAGTGTAGTGCATTGCCACCATTCCCTTTATATGTTATATGCCCCATTAGGAATAGCGTTGAGCCTATTGCCATACATCGCAAACAAACATACACTACATATCGCTCATTCGGGATAAGAGTGCAATATGTCAAACACTCTCTCTTTCAGAAAGCAGTTCAGATATAACACTAGTTGCAAATAAGCGATATGTACAATTAAACGTTCAGTGGAAAATATGACTGATGTCTTATTATAAGAAACGAATCGTAAATTGGGTACATTAGATCCAAAGTTTGCATTTCTGCTTGAAATTACTTTGTAGATATTAGGGAAAAATATTTCAAGCAAACAGATAGACTAAGGATGAAATAACACCGAGCAATTACGTTACATTTTCATATTTAATTTAAATTACTGCCGGCTCACTGCTTTTTCGGAAACCTGTGGAATGGCAGCTGCCAGCCGTAGACGTCTGTAACCGATTTCGGTTGTGGATATTTTTATCAAGATATAAAGGGTGTTGAATCGGTAAGACATGATCAGAAATAAAGATTGTTGTATCATTAGCGCTGTTAGTATCTGTATGTCCGTATAGCTATGCTTCGCACAAGTTGTAACGGCATTTTCTATGACGTAATATGAAGATCGAATAATCTCAAGGTTTTCTTACCACACGTCGTGTGTCTGAGTTAAGCCTTGTAAAGCGGTATGCTATGAATACTTTTCAACTATCTCTTACCTCAACTAGGATGCACATGACGTGACGAACTTTTACGCTCACTCATAATCAGCGACTCCCGTCCACTGCTGGGCATAGGCCTCTACAATATCACGCCACTAAGCTAGATCTTCAGCTCTTCGAATTCAACCGCTGCCAGCCACTGCGTATGCCGGCCTCCGACCTAATTGGAGGGCGTCCTACGCTACGTTTACCAAAACGCGATCTCCACTCCAGAACACGTCTACTCCCATGGTTATCAGGTCTTTTTCGAGGTTGTGCAGGAGTATATCCACCTCGAGCAATTCTTGCACTTTGTTAGAAACAGCCTTACACATGTCCGCATTATTTTAATATCACGCTAAATGAGGGCAAATTAGCACACGAAGTACAATATAACAATTTCGAGAAAACACGTGTGATTATTGTCTTGTGTAACATCGATACAGTATCTATTACACGGATAAAGACTGTTTGTCTTAAAGAATATAACTTATATTTTTAATAAAGTGGATATGTAAGAATTTTATTTTTGATGTATATGATAGGTATTTTCAAAAAATAAAAGGAAGGGTACTAACCTTAGTGAACTGCAAGAAAGAAATTGAAACATTATTTTATTTACTATTGAATTTCATTATATTTATAGTAGGTATATTATATACATTTTTAAAAATGAATTATAGCGTTCTTAGTGAACACCAGAACCCAATTTATGTGTCAACCAGGGTTGCTCCAATTGGGTTTTCCAATTATCAGCTTTATCAATCTGATAATACGTTAATCGGAATTTCAGTCAAGATTTCTAGTAACAGTTTATCTTTGTTTTTTCACAGATTACGAAAACTATTACACGAATCCTTTATAAAAACACTTATTATTATACTAAAAGATAATTTAAAGAAAAAAGCGTGAGATTGAATAATTTACAAGTCAGCTTCTATTAAATGTCTCGCGAGTATTTATACACAGGATTAATTATATCTGTATATACCCACCAGTACGCCACGACATCGCTGCAATCCGCGGACTGGAGAACTAGGTGGGCTATCCCAAAAAAGACGAAAGTTAAGCGGGTACGTACTCGTACTTAATAAAGTCAGTTTCTGTTAATCCTTACTTACACCCTTTTATGCTGAAATTGACATGCACAACAAGCTGTTACACGTGCTCGTTATCAGACCACAGCCATGCTGGAACAAGGCAGCTTCTTTATTTTTGGTGTTAAAATGTTTTAACGGCGGCGAGGGGCGGTGTAGGCCGATAAACGATAATAACGTATGACTTCCATTAAGTGTATGTTTATATTTTAAAACGCTTTTACACTTTACAATATGGTAGGAAGATGAACTTGGTTTATTACGTTCAGAGGAATGAGACATCGATTGTTTTTAACCGTAGCTATGGTTATTTTTAATCGCAGTTCATATCCTGCAGTATGCAAATGTTATAACCATGGAAAACTCAGTACAATTCTAAAACAAATACAATCTCCAATGCATCGTAAAATATAATATAACTAACACATTACATATTTTTATCCCCTAGATAAAAATTGTAAATAGAATATAATATAATGATAAAATGTTAGTTCAGTCGATGGCGTAGAGTGTACCATTGTACAATTATTAAAAAATTCTCATTTATAATATTAATGACAAGTAATTTGAATAGATATGTACAACAAAAGTTTTAACTTAAAGCACGTTTAGCTTATAAGCTTTATTAGCAAAGTTCCCAATGATTCGTTGCGGTAATAGAATTGAAGCCGAACGAAAAAGGGTACCTGATCATTTTAATTACATTGTTGCATTGCACAGCGAATGTTTCGAAAGCAAATGAGCGAATGTTGCAACTTCTTACTTGTGAGTAGTGGCTTGATTGCGTGATTCTAAATGTGTTAATGCGACTTTCTACCTTCTAAGTTCCTCGAGTTTTGCAAATTTGATCGCTAAGCTATCTATTCTGCCGTATTTAATCATTTCCTAGCATTTGAACCACATCGTATTCTATGATGACACTGTATAATGTAACTAATGAATCGTGCGAATGTACTACACTCCTCTGCCTTTGGAGAAATACATGTACGATGTTATAATAAGTCATTTAAATCATTTTTATCATATAATATAATGGAAATATTGGTTGAAGTTGACATTTGCAATCAAAATTACTTTTATCACTTAGTCACCAACAATTATTATTTTTGTGTTCTCGAGTGCATGTGTATGCGTATTATGTATGTTGGATGCGTAGATCAGAAGATCGAGGTTAGTGGCGTGCCATTGGAGGGTCTTTGTCTAGCAGTGGACGATGACGGGTTAATAATGTGTGTGTGTGCGTGAGTGTATACGTAGAAGTCAAGGATAGTGCACGGGGTAAATTTCCGCGTACCGTTTCTGGGCAATAGCAGTACCACGTCTTTGACTGTTTGTGTACAATGTACATCCCCGCGCTCTGAATTGCAAATAAGGGCGTAAACCATACTTTGAATAGCCGGGTACAGAGGTTTTATAAATACTTCAAACTACATCTTCAGATCTGAGAGTGAGCGGAAAGTTAAAAAAATATTCTTTTGCCATTAAAAATGCGAAATATTTCGTGGGCCTTTCCTCGACAACATTTTCAGAATATTTTGTTTATAAATATACTCTTTGTAACTTTTTGTTTCCGAATAATTAAGAATGTGCTGTGAAAAAAATTATGTCAGCAAATGTTTTTTAAAGACGCTATCCAAATTTATTTAGCAATGTTGACATAGAATAATACAGTCAGGTAAATATAATTGCTTTCGCATTTATTCAAATTCAAATTCAAATTATTTTATTCATTATAAGGTATATACATACACTCAATGAAAGTCATGTTTTAGTCAT
>DWME01006267.1:0-13842 GCA_018244795.1 Parelbella ahira ahira | reverse complement strand
CCGACATAACCTATCGTCGGCCCCGTGGCGATAGGTACTCGTCCTGAGTTTTCCTGACGAAAAAAAAAAAAAAAAAACACACTTATCTCACGTTTCACCATTCGTAAGTGTATGTACTTGATATAATTGATGCTTATTATCGCGAAACGTGCTTTATTTAAAATAAAATTAATTACGCATTTGATGTTAATCAATCATGGCGGATTATGTCATTGTGTTCTCAAAATATCCGGTAGACGGCGCTTGCGAGTGCTGCGTTCGGTAACTCGATGCTAAGAGTATGAACAACTAATTAATGAATCACCATACATGTCATCATACCAGCTGCCGAATACGACTATAATCTCGAGTTGTAGTTACTAATGAAACGAAGTTAAAATCAATATTTTAAAATATCTACAGTAGGTACCTACTTATAGTATAAGTAATTACAGTAACTTTCGTCAATTCTATCCTTATATCAACGAGTCGGAGCGGCAAAGCTTCCAATACAATCAATCTGTCAAATTTTGTAACAGGTTCCAGGACCTATTTATTTAATTCAAATGGCTCTGCCGTACATGTAACCTGTCTTATTCTAGTCGTCTTATTTTAAATCTGGCAACCCTAAGTGCACTAGTCTCACAGCTTTGGGCCAAGCTTTTTATTATTACGTTTAAAACAACTTTATGTACTTTTCCTATTATTCTGTTACGATACAGTTTTGTAACGTTAAGGCGAGGAATATAACATTTTATTTTCATTTTGATATTTTCTTATCTTCCAATAAGACGTATACATTATTATTGTTTTTTTCTAAGATTTATATTAGTTTTACTTTTAAATAATTTCCAAGGTAAAATTATTGTGAGTATATTGAGTGAAAAATGCAGGAGAAACGTCTGCAAGGATAGATATACTCTACCTACTCGTAAGGGACTTGTCGTGATGTTACAAAAATAATAAAAACACTCAGTTCTCCATCAATTAGATGTGAAATAAGTACATTTTTACGCAACAACATTTGTTTCACTCCTTGTATTTTGCCGTGATTTCCTATACATATTTTCTTACGAGTTTTTCCAATTCTCGATATATCTACATACATTCTTTTTATATACTTTAGCACACAAATGGTACCGTAGAATTCATTAACAAGTAAGAAACATCTGGTATGTCAGCAACAGTGAGCTATGATAATTTATATTCGATGTTCCGAATTGTACGAGTCGCGAGATAGCACGAATGTAAATCAGGGCATCGACAAGCTGCCAAGCTGACACTAAGGCCTACAGTACATCGCGATACAAGCCTCGAAGCGGCGATTTAATATAATCGATACCCTAAGACATGCTTAAGCTTCCGAAAATGCTTATTAAACACTTCACTCCTATAAGATTTATGAACAGTAGCGTCGAATCGCTTATCCTGCTAATGAGTAAGGAATGGGACTTTAGCTTCTTTTTTCTCGATATGCGCACTATCAGTTCTGATATGTACCTACCTATGCTTGAAATTGTTCAAAGGAAACGTTATTAGAGAATTACCAAGCAAGAGAACTACATACATACATACTCGTATTTCTTAAGCAGCAACTTACAGTTGAGATAAGATGTTACTCAAATGCAAGCCTATAGTATACTAAAAGTTGAGCCTACTAATTAATTGATTATTATTATTAAATTACACATATTGGCTGGAAACCTTTTCACGTGTCTCTACTGGTTACGGCTCTCAAAACTGCGGGACCACAGGAGCTTATTCGGCCACGTTGCTGCAGTGCCTAAAGAATAAATGTAAAACAATATTAATACTTAGTAAATATTTTTTAAAACATGGATATAGGTGCCGAGAGAAACCAATAACTATCAAACTTACTGAACAGGTCAAATATTAGCAGATTGAGGAGCAGTAGTCTCCATAATAAAAGTAGGTGTATAATATAATGATGAAAAAAACATGTTAGATCCGTAAACATAGGGATATTTGACACTCGCTGCTTCCTATCTACCACCTAAACGACCTTATGTGACAATATAATAACAAAAACAATTGATTAACATTTATTAAAAATATAATAAGAGGCATTCACTACATTGATAACTGATTTCTAAATCTGCTTAGGCATTTAATACAAAAGTGACATATCGATTAATTTTGATGTTGTGTGTAGCGGTACAGTAATTTAGAAGTATTCATAATTATCTCTTGACTCTGTGTACCTAATTGTCTTTTATGTAATTCTCTTAAATGTAATTTTCTTGTGTGTAAGCGATTTTATTCGTCACACAAAAGAGGCCATGAGATAAATTCAAAACGCGTCGAAGGCATATTATATATGTATATAGATACATACCTAAATGTTGAGACGTGGATGTCAATAGCTAACACTGGAATTGCTTACCGTGTCACACTGTGTGAGATGTTGCTACTCCTGGAATATATTTTAAAATTTATATACTGATTTAACATTGGTTTTTTTATATTTTTCGGAAACAAACAACATTAAAAACTTAAAAATAAATCAAATATTCAGTAAAGCAATCACCACTCCATTGGAAGAAAGAAAGAAAAAACATGGCTACGTTTTTCAGGCTGACCCGTCTAGTTTAAGTATAGTCTCTTGAATATGACTCCAATTGTTTCGGCAAGGAACATCCCAATATGGTCTGTAAAGTTTCATTGGCTAGCACACAGTTTGTATCTTGGCATGCGATAGGCTTTACGGTTCCAAAGATGCGAACGACGGATTTAATCTATACAACGACACAAGCCTCAATTATTGAGCCGTCAATACCGCCGAAGCTGTACTAATCTATCGAGGACAGATAAAATCACATCAAGCTCCAAATACTACATTTTCTGTTTATCATTAATAAGAATAACAAGTAAAACAAGGACACAAAAAGATTAATATCGAGAGACCTTAATCCTAACAGGTATTCCTACATGTTAAAGAGATGGACAAATACAGAGCTAAAACCATATTATACATGTGGCGAGGTGTTTGTAACAATCATATTTAAAAAAAAATTATCCTGAATATCTGATAATCATGTATATTCTCTTTAAACTGGTTCGAGACGGTTTGTCATACCGGACAGACATCTTAGAATTGGTGGTATAACAACGACCCCTTTAGACATCGTTTAACGAAAAGCACACACTGGGAGCATTCCCCTCAAAAAATATATCCGACTGAAGAGGGGATCTCGGGACTTAACAACCCGACATCATGCAACCATAATCATTTCCGACAGTACGCCACAATGTAACAGAATATAACGGTGATGATGGAAGTTGTTTAACTTAATTGATGTCAATATAACTGATATTATTTTAACTGTTCCTACAGCTGGGCTCTTTGTTATTATAAACCTTAATAAATTAATTTTGCCGTGTAAAAAACAAGAGATTTACAGATTATAAAGTGTGTCATTCCTGTTAGAACTTTTACAAATTCGATGCATTTCATTAACTGGTCGTCCGAATTCCGCACAGTTTGATTACTTTTCTGTTTCCGTATGACTAAGTGATGAGTTTGATTAAATTAATATAAATGTATTGAAAAATTACACTCCCTTGTTTTTTGTAAATATAAATATAATGTTACTATATTATATCTTCTACAGATCGGAAAATGAATAGACGAGCAGGAGTAGTTCATTATATAGATTACTAATTACAAAAAAAAAACAATTGCAGCTGTCCCTAAACATTTTCTCCAATGAAATGACGTTTGTTAGTACAAAAAGATCAACAATGAAAATAATTTCCAAAGTCTATAACTACCATTAAAATGACAGTATTCATTAGTAATAATTTTTCATTATTTGTTGTCGCTTGTCGGGTGAAAATCGGCACAAAAAATTTAAAATATCAAAGTTACTCATTGTTAACTGAAGACTCACCCAACTTGATACAGCAAAAGTTTTCAAGATAACTATCAAAGTTTTATATTGTTCTAGTATGAGTTATATGAAAGGCTTCAAATTTATTTGAAATATCAAACGTACAACAATAAATGCTTAAGAACTTCGAAATCTTGCAACAGAGGAGTAATTGAAGTTTATACGTTTGTTCAATGTTCTGTTTGCTTTAGTTTCTTTCAATGTCAAAGTCAAATAATCTGGCAAATATTGTTTTAGAAACGACACCTGAAAACCTTTTCAATCTTTGCTGTGTTTTCTTTACAATCTATGTTATCTGTTAATGTGTTGGTTTTATTTCAAATACATTTTTATTAAGCATTGGAAATACTTATAGAAGTAATAATAGGAAATAATCATATTTTGAATATACCAACGAAATAGATAGGTATACAAACCTGAATACAGTTACTCAAGTTTTTAGTTTAGGTAATTATACCATGGATAACAAATATTCTAATATCATACTGGAAGCGAACGAGTCAGTTGCCGATTGTTACCTACAAAAATACCTTAGTACATAAAACCTATAATTCAGACTACAGATTCGATGGAAACACTAATAATTTATAGACAACATCAGTAAATTTGTGTACTCACGAACACAAATCACCAACGTTACGAACGTAGCACACGAAAATAAATATATTCCTACCAAACCATCACTTTTCATCGCGACAAGCGGTCACGAGACATATATTCGGTACAACCGTATAATTATACAGTAGACGACAAAAGTTCGGCAATACATTACAAATAGTACGACTTCAAGTCCTCCAAACCTGATGAATGCGACAAAATGACCGTTAACATGTAGAGAGATATCCTCAATACTTCAATAGAAGCACCAATTTATTCGAGAGCAATACATCTTACGGGGTGCAGAGCCTGAAAGAAAGGGTTCGGAGGAAATGGAAGGTAAATGTAGTAGGCAAACAAACTTACATTTTCGGCCAATGATTTATTTCATCCTCTCTATTCCCTTGTGGTAAATAGAAGGTTCAGTAAACCAATAAGTTGTATGGGCGAAATTGTAAGTTGGTTTTCCAAAACATTAAAGAATGGATGTTATCGGTCAATGTAGCCATCCTGAATACATTTATCTTCATTTTGTGAGAAATTAAACACATTATTGTCCCTATTTTATTCAATCAATTTATCATAGTCTTATAGTGAATACATCTATATATTTATAATACAAAAAAAATATAAATATACGTACCTACTCGAGTGCGAATAAAATATAGAATTTAGACAGTTTTCTTAAAATTAATTTATTGCTACATTTAAAAAAAACAGTTAATACAATCATAATTTTCCAATAATTTGGAATATTTTAAAAAACTAATTTAATAATACATATAGGCCATAAATAAAACAATATTTAAGAAATAAAATTTCTTATATTCTTTTAACTGATTCATCATAAAATTTAAATAGTTTTTTCGTGTAATAAATAACACACAAATTGGTGTTGACAACTATTCAATTGCCTGCAGACCTTCGCGAAGCCTTAATGAATGATAATTATCAAGATAGATTGGCTAGCGGGCCCTAGGCAACATTCGCTGTTAAATTGATAGGTACTAGCAATCATCTATCTAAGGGTATTAGTGCCATCGCTATATTAGGAGTAATACACCTTGATATTATAAAACAAACAACCAATTTCTATACAAAAATCAATTCAATTAAATTAATGTACAATCACTGTTAACTGACTATTAATGACTGCCTCGTTGGTCTAGTGGTTTCAAGCGCGACTGCCGATCGGGAGGTCCTGGGTTCAAATCCTGGGTCAGGTACTATTGGATTTTTCTAATTTAGAACTTCTAGTAGTGACTGGGAGTCTGGATGGGTGCCCGGTATATGGCTATAGGCTCACCACGTATTCCGTGAAACTTAAACGTAACTGGTGAAACGTGGGAGTACACTACACTCCTCTGCCTACCCGTTCGGCGATTATAGGTGTAATCTTGCATTATTACGTTACTATTAATTATTTTTCAAATAAGCAACAACAAATAAAGAAATAAAAAATTAATAAAAGCAAAATGTTTTTTAATAATTAATTCATTGACATAATATACTTTTTTCTCACACTCACATACTGTGACACTTTTATTCGGTATTTAATTCAAGAATAGAGCTGCGTGCCTTTATTTGGTTATAAACCCGAATTTAATCGAGTAAATAAATAAGTATGGAAGTATTTCATGACAACATACCTACATAGATATCACATGTTGATCAGTTCAAGTGCATCTATCCTATCTCATATCAGAAATGGAATACGTTGGATTCGGCCTTCGATCTCGAGGAGTAATGTCATCATGTCGAGAGCACAGCATAACTAAAACGTATTTAATAAACATGATCTGTATAACAACTTGAAGAAGTACATATCTACAAGTTTTGGCAGCACAGTCATGTTTTTTCTTAAACACATGCAATTTTTTTTTAAATAGGGTTGCTACCTATGGTGGTTTTTATTCAATACGGATTTCTGCTGATTCATTTTGCTCAGCAACTGACACATTTATTTATTGACTTACTAGAATACGACCTTAGTGTGAAACCAACTTATCAATATAAAGGAGCGAATGCACTTACCTAAACCGCTTACAAAGTCGATTTCCGAACAGAACCAATATTTGTTTTGGAGGTAAACATTTCTTCAAAGCTCTACGTGTTGTACGTGTGTAAGTGTAAAGTCGTGTTCCTGTCCATAAATTACGAGTATCCGTTTACTTTACCTTATTTTAGTTGATTTACTTTACTTTAGTTGTTGTGTAACTGCTCTACGCCGTAACTAGTAGTTACGTGCCCAATTTTGTTTTTATAACATTCTAAACAAAATTTATTGTACCTACTTTAATACAAATGATTTGTTTTTTACTGAATAGTATAGTACAGGTTACATGTATTCACACAAGTTTTATTTCAATAGATACAAGTACATATACGTTTGACTTTCTTATTACATATATTTATTGTAATAAAATTGCTGGACCTCCTCACTTTCTTTTTATAAAAATGTTTAAAGAAAATAACTTTATATAAGCTATAGATGGAACTACAATCTTTGGTAAAATATATTGTAATATAAGAAAAAATCAATCATGATAATAATATAACACGACCTTTAAGCGCCTTCTCGTCAAAATACCCTCAGGTATTTATTAATTTTGAATGAAAACATAAATTAAATTCTAATGTCTCATAAATGTACAAGGTACATCGAATATTATAATAAACAATGTTCCATTATAAATGTTATCGAAAAAAATGTCTTATCGTTCTTAAAAACTTTCATACGAATATCTTTGACATTTATTTACATGAGAACAAAAAAAGAAATACTAACATATATTATAAATAGTTATATCTTCCTTTAAAAGATCTTCAGAAACTTATTATTAAGTGCTTTTGTCCGTAATAATTGTTGAAACAATAAGAAAGTACAAGAACAATGTCCATATATAGAACAACTTCTAAACAATATTCAATTAGTTCTTTATTTATAGAACAAACTTCAATAACGGAACAGTAATAGAAAGTTCGACGTCGTCAAATGTCGTAGCGTTTCTCAAACGATCCGTCACAAAAAGCAGCGGAAATGGTCAGTACTACAGTCAGACGGTCGGTGGCGAAGTTTCATGACAGTTTCATTGTTTCGGCGAGCGCTTATATAGCGTGTCCTGGTTATTATTGGCAGGCAACGATCGTTCAGCGCATTCGAAACATCAAACATTCATAACCGTTTCCGCGTGTTGTTGTGCACGTCGAGCTCTCGTTGTTTATTGTTATTGTTATGTTTAAACCTGGGCCGAGACAGTGCAGCGATTTCGACAGCTACTAACCCGGATATCTGATGATTCATACTGAATCAGCTTCCGGGAATGTGTACCAATTGAGAATTACTGCGCTCGTGCTATCATATATGAATACTAACTAAACGAATCTAAGAGATATTACAGCTTAGAAATTACTAAAAACGTTAAAGCGACAATCATATCTTAGCTTTAAATTCTTTACAATGACTTACAAAAGTAAAAACCCTTCACGTACACCCGCAAATGTATTTCTACACATAGGAACACTAGGAGGTTATTCCACTAGGTGAATCAATATGAATCAAATTATATCGATCAATGTATCACTTTAATATCTATCTAATTTGCTGTACTGCCTCAGCAAAGGATTAACCACAACAGTAACAATTAAATACGAGAGCGCGATGTGCACAACAAAGCACAGAAACAGTTATGAATATTTAATATTTTGAATGAGGCCTAACGACATCTGCCTGCCAATAACTACTGACACACGCTGTATAAAGCGCTCACAGAAACAATGAAACGGTCATGAAATTTCGCTACCGACCATTTGACCGTAGCACTAACAATTTCCGTTGCTTTATGTGCGGGATAGTTTGAGAAACGCTACGACATTTGACGACCTCGATCATTCTATTGATGTTCTGTTATTGAAGTTTGTTTTACTCTAAAATAAAGCTTGGATGTTGTTTAGAATTTGTTCTAAATATGAAGGTTGTTCTTGTCTCGAATTTCGTTATTATACTTACTACGGACAAAAGGACTTATTAACTTGTTCAGTAGATACTTTTAAGGAAAATTTAGTCGATAATATATACGCCTTTTCTCAACTCTATTCTCGTGTAGGTAATTAAATGTCAGCGATATTATTGCAAAGTTTCCTATAGGATAAAAAAGTTTTTTTTATAAATAATGCATAATATTAAAAGCAGTGTATAATATTAAAATTTATTTACAATAGCTACATCTACGACCGTAATTAAAACGTGAATCGTTGCTTTGCTAAAGTTATAGGTAATGCGAGCAAATGAGCAAGCAACTTAAGAATTTAAAACGTCAGCGTATTATCGTCTGCCTTCAAGCTAATACAATAAAATACAAAAATACGTTATTGTATACCATGTACGAATAACAAAATATACAACAAAATAAGACAACATGATAACAATCTGCAATGTAATCGCTAATAGAGCAATCTCTTGCAGAAAACCTAACGTTCAGAACCTTATTATTAAAAAAAAATATACATTTGTTGCCACATTTATTGTCTAATTCAAAATTCTTAAATCCCGTTTATTTCAATAATTGAGTCATCATTTTGCTTTGTATATACGTGTCATTTGCAGATTACGTATTCTTTAGGATAATCCAATACAACATTTCCACGGAATGTCATACCATAAAGTACTTAACAAACAATTTAGATATTTACTGTCTTTGTACTTAATAGTGAAATGCTTACCTACCTCGTTGTTCAAGCAGTTAAAAGCGTGACGTAATCGAGAGATCCTGGGTCTACCAGGGTAACCGGTTCAGTTACTATCGGATTTTTATAATTTAAATTTTCTAGTAGCAATTTCTACTATTGTCTCGGAGCCTGGATATGTGTCCAGTGTATGGCAATAGGCTCACCACTTATTCCATGGTGGGACCTAAACCCAACTGATGAAACATGGGAGTATACTGTCCTCTTCTGCATACCCCTTTGGGGATTACAGGGATGATATTACGTTTAAATTGCCAGCTTTCAATACGTACACATGGATATATAAAAATCATGTAAAATAAAAACAAACAGATTGAAGTTAACCGAAAGAAGAGTGAAGTTAACACTTAACATGCACAAAGTGATACAAAGCGAATCAGTCGTCCGTAGTGTAGGGTATTTATCATCAAGCGAACGTTACGAGAATCAGCTCAAAAGCCTGTGAGAGACGGCAAATTGAAATAGAAGGCAGCGATACGAATTGCGAAAGATTTTTCGAGTGGAGGGGATAAGTGCGCCCTTTTCGTTATTTTGCCTTTATGTGAGTAAATAGGTACATAATAAGAGCATTTAGGGTTTAACGTACCGATTATAAATACGTTCGATATCATCACACGCATTTTATCATTGGAAACTTCTCACGGAAAGTCTTATATTTGTAAATTAATTTTGCTATTGGCTCGAAAAATTCGTCGAAAATGTAAATAGTCATGTATTTAAGAGCGATAACTTGCAATCTAACGAATAGTTGGTATTGACCTAGTGGTTTTAATTTCAGCCTGCCATTCAGGGTTGAGTGGTACAAATTCTGGCACAGACGAACAAATTATTTATCTATAGATATCTACACATGGTGTTAAATCAAAAATCTATTTCCGTGAAGTGTGAACCGTGAACGGTGAAGACAACATACTAATTTAGTGTTCTGATTTGAATTAGGCGTTACACATTTCAACCTAATTTTGAGAAGTGATGTTTGTGATGTATTGGCACTATGAAAGGGCTAAGGTTGAAAGTATGCTCGCTTACAACTTTTATAACACAACCTTTGTATTTAAAGATGATGCATTAGAATGACAGCGAATAGTCGTTGTCAAGAACTTTAACCTAACACTTAATAATTTATTTATTTTATATTATATATAAGAAATTAACAATGGCCAGATAAAGGATGCGAAGTACTTAAATGTATCAAAGCTCTGTATTGTAAAAAATATAGATTTAAGTGTCTGATAAATTTACTTTGATTCACAATGGGCACTGCACTGATTACTAAAATGTACGCTAAAAAGCATTTCATTTTCTAATGAAATTACCTACTGCAGTTACTTTCTGACATCTGTCATTATATAGGAAGATAAATATTTAGATGATAAAGATAATATTGGACGAGCATTCGCTAAGGATATATTTTTTACACCTTCTATTTTTTTACTCTATATTTCTTATACTTCATGCTCTACCTCTACACTATTACGCTTGATGATAAGTTTTTTAAATTACTTGATTATTGTATGTAGACCTACATTTTTGTTATTTTGTCGAAATATTATCTGCAATAATTTAAAGAATTACCAAAAAGAAATTACTATTAAACAATAAAGTCGCCCATTGTTTACATTTATTATCCTGAAAATACAACATCTCTCATGTGGTGTTAACAATAGACAATTTTATATCCATATATCTAAGGATACAATGGCCTAAGCCTTTCTCATTCTAATCCGTATTCAACAACAGAACTCTAAATGAGTTGATAATGAAGATTAATGTCGAGATCGCAAATTCTTAACTGAAAAGACTATTATTATTCCGCTTCATACTCCGATTTCAACTGCTAAGATCACTCAATATACTAAGACTCTCTAAGGCCGTGAACACAACTTTCAGTGACTTCGGACTTGAATCAGAAATCACAGTTGCATCAGATAAAATAAACCACGGAGGAAACCGAACTTAACATTGCAGGAGCTAAATTCATAGATAGTTTGACGATTGTTTTGCGATTATATATCGCAAATAAAACCTTCAAATATAAGCAGTAAGTATGTAAAGGTATCAAATCTATACATTAAATAATGGAAGAAAATATATTAAATTATTAATCATTCCCAATTAAGTATTTAGTATATAACAGAAAGGGTTAGGATATTGAAGAAAAGGCAAAGTGTAGCTGCCGTGGTAAAAACAGTGTGGGCTTCCCTTCTATGTGGTGATCTGACGACCTAAAGAAGACAGCGGGATACTACTGGATTCGAAAGGCCGCGAAGGTGTGGCGCAAATTACGGCAGGCCTATGTCCAGCCGTCGAAGCCTAGTCTGATCGATAAATGGTAGATGGAAGTATATAACTTTATTATAACAAATATGTCCGGATTCAAAACCTCTATATTAAACAACAATACCAACCCTGGAACCTCAAACCTGGCGTGAAGATAAAATAACAATATTTAATAAAATTAATCATGTTATACACATTTTCACAAATTATCGTCTATTTCTGTAAAACCCGTTTAAATCGAAGTGGCCCGTCTGAACAAACCAAAGACCCGTCGAAAGCACGACAGAGTTCAAACTTTGGACCCTAAGTCAGTTAGTCGTACTAAAGCTCTCACCGGACGGAACTCTAAGTCCTAAGTTTCGTGATAAAGTCCATTAAGATATTCTTGGCGCCCACACTAAATCAGTTCAAGGAATTTTAAGGCCATAGTTAGAAGAAATTCCGAATGAATTTTGTTCCGACGGTAGCCAATGAAATTGAAACGAACCTTATTCAGTTCATTGTAATAAATCCTATCATATAAACAAGATAACATTTAAAATAACTAAGTTCTCGAAACAATACATACCTATATCACTAACTGAACAACGATTATAACCGTTTAAAGTTCTATCGCATGTCTGCTTAATAGCATAAAATAAAAAAAAGAAACAGCAGTTCTTTTTTCAAAATTCAAAGACAAAATTCAAAAATTCTTTATTTCTCAGTCCATAGATTAAAAAAAAAATGTACAATCGTTGTTAATTTAATTAATTAATGTTGAAGTTACAAGAAGGAAAGTACTTATTATAAAAATTTTAAAGATTATTGCCGTCTGTTTAAGACACGTTTGTGTTGTTATTGCCAGTACGATTATTTTTAATGTTGCATGTTACTAGCCAATTATAACGATACAACACCCCTTTATGTTAAACATACTGCTATAAGGCCTACATTAGTGAATAATTTGTGGAAATCGCTGTTAGACGTGGTCTAGACTTTCGGTGCTACCAGAGAATTATTATTTAGCTTTCAGTGTATATCGTAAAAGAAAATGTTGGTTTAATTTATTCCTTTTTTTCTAGAAAATACAAGAGATTTTGTTTTTGAAATTGAATGTCGGTTAACCAATCTCCCTTGAGGTGCAGTACTCACCACTAATAGTTATTTTAAGGTTTTCAGGTTCAAAACGTTCATATTTTCGATGTGTCATTGTAGCATGCAAAACCCAAAAATTATCCAACACGGATATTATTCCCGCTAAAATTTAATGTAATTATATTCTTTGGTAATTATTTCAAATCTAATCACTTATGTATAATTCTTTTTATGTGTTACATAAAATATACTCCTGAAATGTACCCCTCTCCCAAGACACAGCTCTCTTATAAAAATATATACAAAAATACCTTTTAGACTTATACTCGTATTGTCGCAAGTTTGTTCCCTTGGCTAGAAAAGACCGGGATAACGCCACTTTACCAACATTTATTGACAAAATATGTGCCCGTTAATAGAAGTTCTTCCATACATTCGGGTTTTACCAAGAGTATTGTAAAAAAATATTATCTGTAGTAATCATATTTCCCAATCTCCGTATTCGAATTTAAAACACATTTCCAACTCTTCACATAAGCGACGCGACACCGCAAGATGTAAATATGTCCCAAACGTGTTGTCTGGTGAACACCTCTCGTGATATTCACATCATTTTTGGCCAATTCAGCAAGCCATCCTCGCTACTACTCCCTTATGCCACATGCTATAATCGCCTGAACCAGATAACCTTTTAATGCCGAATACGTGAGGCTCTCTGTACACGAGTATATCCATTACACTCCCGTCACACTATTCCCAAGGCTCAAGAAAATATCATTCCGTAGATCAGATTCCTTGGATTACGAACAAATATATTTCTGAACGATTCAGTCGCAATATGATCGATTGCTTCAAAGTTACTTGTGTCTCGATCACATACTAATGCAGTGCAATTTTAGCTACGTCTGTATAGCGGCTTAAAAATAAAATATTAAAAGTACTGTATGATATAATATTTCTTTTGCATTCTTGTATATCATTACATATTATAATGAACGCAATAGATAAGGTATTTGCGTCGAAGCATATTAATTCTTATATATAGAACGCTGATAAGAACGCCCTCACAGTTGTCTAAATGTACTAATAGACAAAGTTCATAAACTAAAATTATCCTCATACAAATATTCTCATCCATTTCTTTTAAGGTATCACGTAACTGACGAAGTTTGCATTGCGAATGGTCTTTCGCCAAGACAGTCAATTGTATTTAAACATTCTGCCATACACCATAACCATAGATGCGTTAGAG
>DWME01006266.1:0-13845 GCA_018244795.1 Parelbella ahira ahira | reverse complement strand
TGGCCTTAACCCTCTCAATATGAGAGGAGACCCATATTCCAACAGTGGAATGACTATGGGTCGATTATTATTTATTAAGGAGATTATTCTCAATATCAAATGAACTGTCTCTTTCCATCATATGTATTTAAAATGCGCTAAGTAGGAATGAGGTAACAAACAAGAAAGGATTGTATAATATGTTAAATGCATTGCTTTTGTTATGCACAAGATGCAAATTTGACGCTATACTCTAAATAAACACATTTAGCTACCGTTTATATACTTTACAGAAATATATAACGGATAGTACACACTCGTAGCATGATGTTAAACCCCAGATATTAAACCTGATAATCACGAAACTTATAACTTAGAATCTTAAAAATAATCCGTCTCAAATAGCTAACCTACACTTGATCTAGCAAATCGAAATAAAAATTGTTCTAGAGAATTTAAAGAATACTAAATTTCCTTAAATAATTTGCATTGTCCAATTTCTCAAGGGACTTATGTGATTATTCTGACAAGCAAACTGGTGTTTTATCCGCAGATACGAGTATGTAAAATTTGCTAGTTCATGAGTGAATATAAATGATGATCTTCGCAATAATTGTAATAACTGGGAAAGAAAATGTCACAATTAAATATAGAAATCCCAGATCTTCATAAGTCTTTAAGGTGCGAGAATTTGTCAATTGTACTTCACCAATATGTCAGACTAGTGTATTATTGACTTTTCTCATTTTGTTAAGCGACCAATAATATTATTATAATGAATATTTGTTACGTACGCAGTGCAAATGAATTTTTGTTACGTAATGTAGTAAATAGTACTATTGTACTATTGTTGTATTGTATTTCCCCGAAGGGGTAGACAGAGAAGTGCAGTTTTAAAAAAACGTAGCACCACACCTGTAATCCCCGAAGAGGTAGGCAGAGGAGTGAGAGGAGGGATTTGAACCGTAGTGTAGTATACTATACTTCCACGATTCACATATTGAATAGAGGGTGAAACGTTAAATAAAATCGAGTAAAAATATAGTATAAAGTATTATTATAAAGTAGTGTTATCTACTCCACGCTATCATTGTTCTATTGATTTTCTCTATGAAACTCGTAGCGGGGAAAAGTGGATTGTCTCGGGAACAGTGAAACCGCACACGTAGAGATTCTCTCGGGACTTCGCTCATGTTTATTCATTGCACCGGCAGTTCATTTGAGAAATTGTATGTTATTGTATCCACGGGAAGGAGTATTTTATGCGCATTATATGCTTAATGAGACACTTTGACAGGTACCGATAGTTTTCGTAACTGGTGTGCGTGTGAACCGAATGATAAATGTAAAAGAGCGGATCACACTTACAAGAATAGAAGTATTTAGGAGTCCGTGCTCCCTTTCACTACATAGGGAACCTGGCGTGACGATGCAATAATGCATATCTATACTGTTCTAGCACCTTTTAACATATATTTCCATTTAAAATAAAAAATCAGAATTGTAGAAGTACATGAGAGTGGTGATATCCTATACTTAGTATAAATGAATGAATTCCTCTGTTTTATTCATATTGTATGCTCGTATGTCTATGACAATTAATTGTTTACGATTTGATGGCAAATTATTGCTGTTCAACGTTTCGGGTACAACTTGTATTGTACTAAAAAGCGGATTAAAAAGTCCGTGCTTACAGACGCTTAAACATTTTCCCATAAAAGCCTTACATCAGGATTAATAACCTGTATTAATTTTTTTATCTTATGTTTCTACTATTCCTCAATTTATATATTAAAAGGCAAGGCAAACAGGCAGACGCGACACGTGATTGTAAGTGGGCACATATCTCATCTCTCCGTAGTCATTTAAGTATCGATTTACAAAGTCATCCATTGTAGGTGTCAACAGGAAGGTATATTTAGATTAATGTATTCAGCACTGTATCAACCGTGATATTATCTTATACAAAATATTAGCTTATAAAAAATGGAACCGCCTCATTGGTTGACTTGTTACAAGTGCGACTACTGATCTACAGTTCCTGAGTTTAAATCCCGGGATTTTTCTTACATTTTCCAGTAGACATGGCTCGCAGTCTGGATCTGTGTGCGGTGTATGGCAATAGGTTCCCTAGCTATTATCCTTATCTGCTCTTATTACTTATTTTTTTCTTACAACCTAATATTTTATTCACAAGAATAGTGCTCTACAAATGACCTAACATTTCAAACAGTCCCTTAGCATATCTAAAGACAGTGAAACCCTCGCTCAGTTGATGTCACCAACACTTTCACTGCTCGATGCGCTTCATTTCCACAAAATGTCCACAGGGGTTTATATATGCATTTGTTTAGGGTTGCCAGCACTACATATTGGGAAAATTGTGTGACTTTTTCATACATTTTTTTTCGTACAATGGTCTATTCTTATCTAACAGATTCAGTTTCATTTATATTATATTTGAATTTGGGGTCCCTGCGCCCCGAAACATAAATCGGCCTTCTACCGAGTGGTATAACGAGCTTAAGAAAATAGCTGGATGAAAAGCTGAAGAAAAGGCCCAAGAGTGGGTGGAATGTTGCCGATTACTGGACGTCTATGTCCAACAGTACTTGTAATTATTAATTAATTAATATTTATTTAATCTCGGAAACTGCTTAAGTTATATCATATTTATATCATCATTGTTACACGTTTTGGCTACGAATCGCTGCTAACTTCCATCTTGCACTTGTATTATAAAGACAAGCAAAGCTGCGAATGAGTTTAGTCTGTAAATCAGCGATCTCTTGCAATTGACCCTAAAACCCGCGATAGCTTCATTTAGTTGGAATGAATACTAACAAAACTGGACTTCGTTGCATATGTCAAAATTATCTAAAATGGTTCCTACTTCGCAGCAGATGTCGCTGTATCAATCCGTGTTGGCGATGGAGGAGCAATTGTCAAAACGACATGTTCTTGGTGACCCAAGCTCCGAATCTTACTTGTACTTGTAAGTAAAAGTGTTTCACCCATAAAAAACTAAAAAGAAACTTGCACACTAATGTTCGACCACATAATCCTGGGAAGTAGGCCGCGAGTTTTCACACTAATGGATGATACGTAATTATCACAGCCAATGATGTATCATGATGCTATCTTTATTGCACGTTTAATGATGGGACTGAAGTCGCTCCTAAAGAGATCATTATGTTGCGACATTAATGAAGTGATTACAACACTTTTCATGACCAAAGTTGAGCCTTAGTTTTATCATGGACGTTTTTAGATGCGGAATCATTTGATATTTTTAGGTATATATAATATGAGGTGGACAGCATACTCGCTACGAAGTTATCGCAACCCGTGTATATAATTTCGATAACGTATTATTTTACTGTAATCCTTAATTATTCCTAAAAGCTACAACAGGTGGCGCTGTACGGTTTCCTGAATCACGGCATCAATGTACATATACATACTGTAGTTATTTGTGCTAACGTGCTTCAAATGTAAATAATTCGGATACAACTGTATTTTTTATTTTTATGTTATGTCCTAATACATTTACTTTATATAACTACCCTCTTAGAGCAGTGATAGCCTAGTGGTTAAGAATTTAGCTTCTCATTCCCAGGGTTCTTGGTTAAAATCCATTGCGCGCACCTCTTTACAAAAGTGCGTTTTAAGTTTAGTTTCACTTGCTAACGGGGAAGAAAAACATAACAAGAAAACCTCCACACTTTAGAATTTGTAAATAAAATTCTACTTTGTGTGAAGTCTGTCAACCCGCACTTAGACAGCGTGGCAAACTGTGGCCTTAAGTCTCTCATTACGAGAAGAAAGGTATATTCCAGGTTGGATAAAAGGGTTAAAATTTTTTATATGCAGCTAGATAGGTAGTTCCCGCATCGATTAACATTATTAATCTAAATTAACTTTGGCAGCGCTTTCATGTCAGTTAATAACGGGATTTCATTTAACAAAGTATCATTCGCAGCTAAAAAAGACATGACAATTTTTTCATCACTATGAAACTCTATTGGTTCTTTATTAATAAAACTGAAGCGGCCGTACAGCCCTGCGATACGTAACATTAAGTCAAAATCGTTCACTTTCTAAGCATAAATATTTACTCTGTCTCTACATGCGTTTGTGCTTAGCACCTATGATTGGCTCGCATTGTTTGTGTTGCGTCGTAAATTTCTAGCGCTATCATAAACGCGTAGAGACATACGTGTAAATAATTATTCTCTCTTTTCATGCTGCACCATAAAATCTTCTATTGATGATTATTAAGAAATGATTAGGCATTTCATACTTCGAACGCCGTTTTAAAACGTAATAACACGCCTGTAATCCCCGAAGGGGTAGGCAGAGGAGTGTAGTACATTCCCACGATACACCAGTTATGTTTAAGTTCCATGGAATAGGTGGTGAGCCTATTGCCATACACCGGACACTGATTCAAACTCCGAGTCACTACTAGAAATTCTAAATTAGAAAAATCCAATAACACCCGGACCCGGGATTTGAACCCAGGACCTACCGATCGGCAGTCGCGCTTGTAACCGCTCGACCAATGAGGCAGCCGAAACGCCATTTTACTCTTGATCTAATCATTTGATATTTCGAACGCCGTTAAAAGCTATTCAAAGAGACTCTTTCCTTATCTTTAATGACTGCAGCCACCTACAATTGATACTGAGACGATATGTACTAATGAGCCGTAGTAGAAAATTGACTAACAGGTGAAAGTACGTCGGCAATTAAAGTGCCGTAAACTGGCGATTTCAAAGGAATCAATTAAGTAATGCTCGTTTATGTCACGCTTCGTTTGGTGAAACTTTTAATTTACAAGCTAAAGTGACATTTCAGGGCTTTCTTTGCATGTCATTTATTTCCAACTGTCAATGTATGAGTCAGCAGAAGCCACGCGCGTAACTTAGAAAGGATCGTATCTACAATTTTTGTATGAACTATGTATGTGCATTTCATTTGACTAGCCGTTGGTTTGGTGGTTATTGAACCTGACTGCTGAACTGGAGGTCGTGGGTTCGATTTAAATCCACAATAAATTGCAAAAAGTTTCCAAATTACCATGTAACTGTCTTCTACAATAGAAGTTCTCATAACCTTTTCTTTGGTATCAGAAGGTCGTATGTAAACATATCCTATGTAGTAAAATACTACTAAGGTAAGATTTGCTTTTTAGAGTCCTATTTTGGATTGAAAATATTCTTTAAATAATGTTTGGGGATAAAATAAATGGCTGATAAAATGCTAAATATATTTATTTCTATCAAATATAAAAATTACGGTAACCTTATTAATTGGTAACTAATTTGATAAAAGTTTACCTTAGCAAGCAAATGTAAGCTGATTAGCATAATAAATTAGACTTAAAACGTAAGGTGTTTTCTTTTTTAATATTATCGTCAATTTAACTCAAACTGAACTAATAATTTACAGTTAAACTGACAATCTCACATTCCAATATTTTCATAAACATAATATTATGATAATAGCTACTTGCTACGTCGTACATCTATTTAAATGAAAAGAAAATGCCCAAAAAGGATAGTATTTGAAAATATCTTCAGATTTTTATTGATCGTAATTACTTACAAATGTTTAACTACAATTTTATTCCTTGTGATCTAATTAAAATCTGTACCATCAAATTCTCTAGCTACGAAAAATTTACTCAAAACCGAAATCCTAAATCTGACCCTTAAAATATACTTGAAAATGCAAGTGTTACTTACTCGTACACGAAAGTTCAAAATAGATTCTAAATCTAAGATACAATAATTCGTATAAAAACTCTAAAACTTAGCTCTTAGCTTCAGTGTTATTCGACTTGCCCTTCTCTCGCTCTAACAATCTCCTCCTCACTTCTTCTGGGTTGTACCTCTTTTTGTAAACCCGCCTCACTCTTCTGATGGGGTTTGTATTCCTCGCTTTTATGACTTTTTTCTTTCCATTGCTGCTCGCGATTACTGAAGGCCCCTTAGATTCTTCCAAGCGCAAATTTTTGGGTTTTCTGGTGGAATTCGAAAATAATTCCCTCTGATCTCTTATAGTTGCGTCGTAAAACACTTTCCCGTTTAGTATGGCTTTCCTTATATTTTCTGTGGTGGTCAATACTCTTGGAGGTCTTACGAATGTAGTTTCGCTTACTTCCAGACTTTTGTCACTCCCAAAAAGCTCCTTCTCAATATCATCTTTGGATACCCTCTGAATCATGCCTCGTCTTTCTGTAGTTGGGAATTTATTTCCAAAATTAAAATCAACCAGATCACTGTCTAGAGCTATCTTTTTCGTTTCCAAATCTTTTTGAGAACGTTTTTCTAAAACGACCTTTCCATCGCGATTGGAAGCGAGAAGTCTTCCAATAGCCTCTATCTGTCTCTCTTCTGCTTCGGCAGTTTTTAAATTGGATGGTTTACGAGCGGGCTTTGCGTCCTCGAGGTCGAATATTTCTATAGATGTTGTGAAGTCATATAGTTTGTCATCTATACCTGTTATCACTTCAGCTTTTTTATCGAGTTCAACGTTTTCAGCGAGTTTAAATTCGGTCGTTGTTTCAGTGTTATTTGGTTTCACTTCTTTAATAACTTCTGTCGTAGTTTCGTTTATTTCAATTTTTGGAGTTGTTGTCGGTTTATTTTTCGTGAGTTGCATTATTTCACAATCAGTTAAATTCTTTTCTTTCTCATTCCTGCTATGCAATTCCTCTCGATTTTCATCCTCATCGTCGTCATCAATAGTCCTTCCTTGTAAATCATCTCCGTCTCTGGATTTATAAATGTCAGTAGACTTAAACCCGTTTGACGGTATATCTTTCTGCGAATCTTCCGGTTCTTTAAAACGATATCTTTCAGTCGTTGTCGAAGGTTCGTTATATCTGAAGTAAGTCATGTTGGGCGGGGGGCTTTTGTGAAGATATGCTACAGGCCAATATCTGAAAACGTGCAAAATAGGCAAAAATTGAGAACAAATATTCAGATATGAGCTTTTAAAGTATTGGCAGATAGATTATATTTACCTCGGTACCCCGAGTTCCCTGACGCCTGGTGGCTCGTCATCCTGTAAATGTGTCACTGACAACCAGGTACCAGAGCCTGGGCGGGGGTAGTTGTGGCGATATTTTATGTAGGGCCGTTCTTCAGTTGGCACACGGGTGTAACCTAAAATAACATTTAAAAAAATCGTACTGTCAGTTACAAATACAAATATTTTCTAACTAATATAAAAATAAGATCTGATCATCTCAGTCTTCAGAAATAGCCATGTATCTGTGACTAGCTCCGAACAGGATAGGTACTGTTACCAACTGCACTATACTTCCGTACGTGTACTAACTAGACTAATGTTAGTAATATTTATTTATTTATTCTTTTTGTAACACTTTATGCTAAAGGATACAAGGGCTTACCTAATGCCTAATGGCATTCTCTTCCAGTCAACCCTGGGTGACATTCAGCATTGAATTGATAAAATAGACTAAAATTTTAAATTCAAGTCGGTTTAAAAACGCGAATAAGTTACCTTATCATGTTTGATCAATTATTACTTTATTTGACGACTACTTCACAATCCTGAACGACAAGTGACCGTATGGGTACTGAGTTACCTGGCAAAGGATTCCCGTACTGATCGTAATACGCTTGCGGACCATTCTTGTACAACTCGTCCCAGTATTTCCTGTCAGCCTCCGAGAGATACGGTCCAGAAAGGATCCGGTCTCGGTCGCCGTATCCAGGTCGCTCTCGATGTGGGCGAGATGGTGCTGGATGAGGGCGGGATTCATCTGAAAGAAGTAATATGTTAGAAGTTAGAAAAACGATGGGAGAAAACCATTGGAAAAAAAGGGAAAATTGTCTTGTTACTGTTAAAATCCAAGGATTCAACAATCACCTCTGTGGGCCTGGGACGGATGGGGCACCTTGTGCTGGTGGTACGGGTAGTACTTCTCACTGCACGGCCGCCACTGGTCGCTCGCCGGACCTACGTAGCACCTGCGATAAGCACGTGATTACTTAAACATAGTAGACCATAATACGAATACGTAATATCACGCCTGTAATCCCCGAAGGGGTAGGAAGAGGAGTGCAGTACACTCCCACGTTTCACCAGTTACGTTTAAGTTCAATGGAATAGGTGGTGAGCCTATTGCCTTACACCGGGCAACGATCCAGACCACGACCTTTCGATCAGCAGCCGCGCTTGCAACCACTCTACCAACGAGGCAGCCAAGTCAGTAAACGAGAGTAAATTCTAAAAACAACTAGCGCCATCTATTGGTCGCGAGCGTAAATATTTTAAGGTACGGAAGTGAAAATGTTATTAAAAATCTAGAATAGAAAGTTTATAAAACTTACCATGGTTTCTGAAAGCCCTCGCTGTAGCCACATCGGTGGGTGGGAGAGCAGCAGTAGTCCCACGAGCCTGCAGCAGAGAAATGTGGTCAGCATATTTGATAGTATGTCATACGATTCTTGATCAGGGATTTTATCGTCTGTTACAGTAAGATTCAAATTGAAGAAATAAAAAATGTTTTTTTTTATCTGTAGTATTTTATGTCCTGTTAGAATCGCTATCGACGTTATATCGCGACTTGGAAACTAACAGCATGGTACACCAGGCTGCTCCAGTGTTTAACACTACAGTTCGTTTGGGACTAAGACGCATGATCATCATCAACTGGTCGTCGCCCAATGCTAGACGTGGATTTCTCCAGAAACACGCCACTGACCCACTAAGACTTCGTTAAAACTGCCAAGACCTATTATAAAAATAATTCAGTCTATACAATATGCAGATGCCCCTAAAGTGTCCTAGCCAACATCAAGAGGCCCAACTGACCGATCTCGCCGCCCTCGGGCTCGCAGGCCCAGTGGCCCGCCACGTGGTTCTGTGCGCACGCGGAGCCCCGCCGGCAGGGGAGCCCGGACACCGTGTAGTGGCGCCACGACGCTGTTACTGGGAACATTACACGTGTCATGATGTGCATGAATACTGATAGCAGCGGAAACTAAATGTAGAGTATACAATGTAGAGATTTCTGGAAATATTGAAGAATGTATACTAGTTAGAGGTTTCTGTAATGTATGTGTGTATAGGATACGAGTATGTAGAGTTTTTTGAAATTAAACCTTAAAGGAGTGATATAAGAGAGAGATTAAGGGGAAGACGGGTATTCACAGAATTTATGTAATTACAATATGTCGTGAAATATTTTCATATGTATTGAAACAAAATAATAATTTGTATCATTATTGTCGTCACACCCTTTCTTTTGGAAATCGGTCTCCGACAGGCTCTGGTCTTTCTTCTAAATGAAAAGGTTATTTTTTGAGTAAAACTAAAATTATTCGCACGACTGACCACTTTAATACAATGTAATTGCTGAAATAGAAAAAAAAATGTTCTATAGAATCTTTGCAGATTATATTTCGTAAAAAAGAAATTCAGAAATGTAAGAAACACCTTAACAATAACTGTGTGTCCAGTACTACTCACTCTCATTATCTTCTCTGTCTCCAAAGACAGGTCGCGAAGGTCTCCCGGGCTGCGGTGGATACGAATCTGGGTACGGTCTGAGTGGCTTTTGGGGGATGTAAGCAGGTTTGTAACCTGGAGAACTGGGAGCTGTAGGCAAAATCGGCTTGTAAATGGGTCTTTCTGGGTATGGTTTGTATGGAGGCTTGGCGTCGAAGTCTACACTCGAAGGTGGGTATGGCTGGTCGTGGAAGCTTGACGGTGGATAAGAGGCAATTGGTAGCTTAGGACTGTCCAAATACACTGGAGGGGGGTACGCAGGCTTGAACCCTGGACCGCTCGGAGCAGAAGGTGGAAGTTCAGGACCACTTTCAGGGAGGTAGCCCGGTTTGTAGACAGGTCCTATTGGCTCTGGTTCTGGGTCGTATGGTGTAAACACTGGTCTTTGTTGCGGATATAAAGGTTTTGATAAAGGTGCTTCTGGCGCTGAAGGATATCCAGGTCCGGATGGCGCCGAGCTTGATATGTAGGTTTCTGAAAAATAATATAAAATTCCTTTTTAAATTGCTAATAACAAATATTGTAATATTTGACAGCCACGTTGCTCGAGTAGTTGCAAGCGCGACCGCCGATCGGGATGTCCTGGGATCAAATCCCGGTTCGGAGACTATAAAATTTTTCCAACATAGATTTTCTACAGGCGTGATATTATATTATTTACCTGGAACTGGCGGTAGATCAGCACTTGAAGGCGGATAATGTTCATCCGCAGAGGGAGCGGATAGCGGACGAGGAACCTCCAGTGACGGTACACTATAAAATGAAATTCTTATTACTACCACTGCAAATAATTCTCCATTAGAAATATTAGGCGAAGGTAGCTGAATTTATGTTCAGACAGTATGATGAGCTTTAGTCAAGATAAAAGTTTAAAAGGCAATAAATCAGTAACAGACAAACATCAGGATCAAAATAAATCCCAAAAATCTCCACAGCTGTAACTTCTGATCCAGTATTCAACATTGAATCAAACTAAAGTCTCACTTATCATCAGTGGCATATTCTTTACCAATAAAGACTAGTTCTAAATCCGTGTCCTCTGAATAGTTGCAAAGGCTTTTTTCTTCCGTGTACCGATCTCCAGCACTGGCCTCACCTATCGTCAGTGGCATAATTCCTACTAATAGAGACTAGTCCTGAATCCGTCTTCTCTTTATAATTTTCTAAGTCTTCTTTACTTACTCATATTCCTTTCCGTGCACCGTTCTCCAGCACTGCCCATTGAACAGGTCGAACGCGAAGAGCCAGTCGTCGGGGGAGTGCTCGTAGTCCACACCACGCTGCAGGTCGAACAGACGGATCTCCGACAGCAGGCAATTGTCCGTGTCTGGCGGTGCGTTGCTCCTGGCCGGCGGAAGGAAATATGTTTGAGAATTTTTATGGATGACGAGAAAATTCAGTACTCTAAAATGATAAAATTTGAAAGGATTCTTTTGGATCATTAGATTTTTAGGATTTTAATTTAATCCGAGCTGTGACCGGTTGTACGTATGTATGTTTTGTACACTCTTAGTTTAATGTATGTGCGCAGCTTAGTTATCGACTCCTGTCGGAGCGAAGTCCGGACGGTACGCGGCCGAGGAACTGAATGTTCCACTTCGGCAGTCGATATAATATTACATTGCTGTATTGCTTGACACAGAATTTCCTTTCATAATGAGAGTGTTAAAGCCTTTTTTATTACTATACATTAAAACACTGAAAACATCTTTCAATAGGGCAATAGACGCGACAATATATGCATGTGTTGTATGTGTGTGTAATGTCACTATCGACGTTATATCGCGGCTCGGAAACTGGCAGCGTGTTACACCAGGCTGATGTTTAACACTACAGTTCGTTTGGGACACGACCGCGTTAAGACTCATGATCATCATCAATCCCGCATCGCGAGCCTTTTTTTTTGAATTTTTTTTTTTGACATTTGAATTTGAATTTGAATTTGAACTGCTGGACATGGGCCTGTGTAGAAACACGCCATCGAGCCACTAAGAGTGCATGACGTGTCCGTGGCAGACTATTGCCCGAGGAAGTGCGGTGTGGCCGACCTGTAGGAGAAGCTGAGGCAGCGGAAGGGCGCGCGGCTGCAGGCGGCGGCGCAGGCGCGCTCCCCCGCCGCGCGCGCGCGCCCCCGCGCCGCCCCCCCCGCCAGCCGCGCCGCGCTCTCGTACTTCAGGTAGCACTCTGACGCACCGGACACGCACACACACGTCACATCATCATTTAACACATTACAATCAACGATATCATCGGGCAGCATATTCTAGCATTACAAAATTCAATCGATTAGCAAAACCTGTATATTAAGCATAGATAACAAATAGTTTATGGAAAACAGTACGGAAAACGCAAATCTATAAAACCGGTGTGCTTTTATGAAAAGAGTGAAACACGTTGAAAAAGCACATCTGGTCTGTAAAGATGAATAGCATCGAGTGCTACCCTCTGCCTACCCCGTAATAGAACTAGCATGACGGTGTAATAGTAATAATTACTTATATTTTCGTATCAACACACAAATAGTAACGGAACCTCATTTAGCGACAACAATGTAACAAGCTATATAGCCTATTACTAATAGAGGTCATGCAATAGCCATACATATATAGCGAATGGACAAACGAGACCTGTGTAATTACAACATACGTTCGTAATGTAGAGTTCAGTAAACTATGTTATGCTCTTGGAAATCTACGACACTCCACAATTATAATTGCCGGCGTTGCAGCCGCGGCTAAGAAATTACATACTCGTTGAAGAAAATGCATGCACCGTTTCATAAACTAGAAATCGCATACAACAATATAACTTTTGATATACACACTATGTATGTGTTTATAATAATAATAATAATAAATCTGACTGCCTCGTTGGTCGAGTGGTTGCAAGCGCGACTGCCGATCGCGAGGTCCTGGGTTCAAATCCCGGGTTGGGTGCTATTGGATTTTTCTAATATAGAATTTCTAGTATTGCCTCGGAGTCCGGATCTGTGCCCGGTGTATAGTACCTAATATGCTCACCACCTATTCCATGAGATTTAAACAAATCTGGCGAAACGTGGGAGTGCCTCTGCCAACCCTTCAGAGTTTACAGGCGTTATGTTACATTTTATTACTTACGTGTGTCTCTGTAGTTTGCATCGTCGTACAAGGCCGGTTCACATCCTCTCCCATAGTTGCCTCTCGCGTACAGTTCGTGCCCAGCAGTGGGCCGCAGTCCCCGCCCAATGTCGAGGGATGTAGGGGGAGTAGATGTGAGTATGCAATTCTCGGAGTCGTCTCCAATTGCTGGAGAGTCGAATCTGTAGTCATTAGGCAGGTATATCAGGACGTATACAAACCAGCGCGGCCGAGATCATTTTTTACTTATATTGGGCTTCGCACTGGTCAGTTTGGAAAAAAATATATAGCAATCAATTATGCGTTCAATTCTCAATTGAAGAAAATAAATAATTTTAAACACTTATGCCTGTTTGAATTTTCCTATATTTAATACTGTATATATAACAGATGGTGTATGGCGATAGACCAATAACCTATTCCATCGTGAGATGTAACCGTGACTGGTGCAACGTGGGAGTGTATTACATTATTTTTGCTGATCCCTTCGGGTATTACAGGCATGATGTTAGATAACACTATAAGCGTTTTATAGCTAGCTATAACAAAATATTACTAGTGTGCTACGTCTTCGTAAAGTATGCATTGGATCACCAAACATTGACGCAAGATGCTATTGCAAAGACTACTCACTTCATTAATAAAATTTAGTATAACTTAATTGAACACATTTGAGGCTTTATTTTACCACAACAAGCCAAGCATGGACAAGAATGGAAGAAGTTATAAGAGGCTCAATTGTCAAAAGACACGCTGACCACTGAACCGAAAAACACGCTATGTTGGATATAAGTTAAATTTTTATTAGTATTATGTATTAAGCGGTTATCAATAACGGTTTAAAAAAATGAATATAGAAACACGTGATAACAAAGAAAGCAACAGAGACATCAGCCGTCGCACCTGAAGCTGAAGCCGCGGCAGAAGAAGTCGCGCGCGCGGAGGCACTCCGCCTCGCACGCGCCGAGCCCCGCCGCCGGCAGCGCCGCGCGCGCCGCCGCGCCGCGCACCGCCGCGCCCGACCGCACGTGCCAGAAGCACTCTGCGCACCGCGCGACCACACGTCGCCTCATCATCATCATCGTCATCATCATCATCATCATCATCGTCATCGTCGTCATCGTCATAATCATAATCATCATCATAGTCATCATCATCATCGTCATCATCATTATCGTCATCATCATCATCATCATCA
>DWME01006265.1:0-13846 GCA_018244795.1 Parelbella ahira ahira | reverse complement strand
TTGATTGAAAACGACATTGCTACGCAGAAGGTCAACGATACCAACACATAAACGCCATGTCACGATTTGTATAATATATACTATATAGTAATAATTAATTGGACACGTGATTCTCATTAAAATCATTGTATCTTTATGTCTATATGTAATTTCAAATGAATATAAATTTGTGGAAGAAGCACGGAAAGTATGTAAGGATGGGGATGCTTGGCAGTCCGTGACCTCTGTGTACCCCGTAAGGGACCTGGCGTGAAGATGTACGAATTTTCAGATTAGTTACAAGTGTTACTTTTAAATACTTAATGTGTCTCTAACTTTTTGAAGTATTATTTACGTATTTTCAAATTATTTATGTGTTAATTGCCTGTACTCTTTGTCTTACATTTGTCTATTTTCTATGCAGAGACGAGAAATTTTTAATAATAATAACAGTACCAGATCGTCACTAACGATTTTATCGTTCCGCTGTTAGACACAGATCTCCTGTCATAGAGAGGTAAAGATCATAGTCTGCCATGTGACCAAGCGGGAATGTTACAGAATACAGTCGTCAGAACGTCGTCAGAAAGTCGTCAGAACGTTACAGAAAAGTCATAGGTATGCAAATGCCTTAAAATATTTTCGTTCAGTAACAACAAGAATAATATCGATTAATTTACTATTTAAATATTGATACGGTAACAATGGGTCTTTTGAAATGTCAGTAGGTAGTTGTGCATAAGAACGTTACATATGTTTGGAATATTGATTGCACCGCCTACACTTTGCGCAAGGTCAGTGATATATAACTTGTCCGACAACTGCATAACTCAGTGCAGGAAGTGACGTTTGTGTCGACCGGCCGTTATATTATTGAGATCGAAATTTTCCACGAAATGTGCCAGCGGATGATAAGAACAATAGTCGCTTTTAAAATGCTAATGTCTATAGTCGTCAATGTGTTGTTGGCCTTCTTTGTTCTTCTAGAACTTTTCTTATATAAAATCAACGATTCCATATACGATTCTTTTAAAATACCGCCAAGATAACGCTTAATTCATAGTCGATAATACATTGAAGAATTTTCTAGTATTAATTAGAGATTTCTATAAGCGACGGTGACCACTTACTACCAAGACCACGGGTCACTTGTCGGCCGTGTAGCTTGGTCCATTTATAAAATAATAGCAACCAATCTCCACTGGTTTAGGTTTTCAAAGATGTCTCCAAACCTGGCATTCTTGGTAAGTAATCCATATGGAGCAACTACCCGCAAATTCAAGAAGACAGTATGTGGGGAACGCTTCAAAGCATTTCATTCTTTACCACGCTTAATTTAGAGGTAATTATTAAATGATAAATAAATACCTGATAAATATAGCCTGCCCTAAACGTTAAATAAATGATAAATATAATTAATAACCTGATTTTTTATAAATATATATACTAGTCATAAGCAACAAACAGACAATGTAAGTTGCGTAGCTGACGGCAGTTCAATTGGCCAATAATTCTCATCGATAGCTGAAATGGGCAACAGAAATAGGTCAACAGCACCAAGACAATTACGCCCAAGTGCAATAGCGTCTGGTGAGAAACAATTGTTTATTACAATTACATTACAAAGTGTGATAACACACCCAGTATAAACATTAGCATTCGTTGCCCTTCAGTTGCATTTGCTTACTAATCTGTAATTCCTTGTTTGTCGCACAGCAATAACGGAGTACCTTGAACGCTTATCGGCCGAGAATGACACATTTAAAAAGAAAATAATGTTACTGTAAACCTTTGATTGTAACAAGAGAAAGAAGACACGTTAAATGCGTGCGCGCCTTCCAGAAGGGGTTCTGTCTTCGGGTTCTATCTGTTTGGGTTTTATCGCGCGTCGATATAGCACCACCCACGCGTTGAATGCTATTTTATCCGGGTCTATTCATATATGTACAGGGTGTTACTAAATTAATTATTTACGGACTACACTATAGATGTACAGTATGTTTGAAGTTCTTTTTTTTTTCAGTTGTACAAATACATTTTTATTACACTGTCAACGTTATTAATATTATCAATATGGAATTTGGAGTGCTAAGATTAAATATTTATCGATTGTATAAGATATCTCTTAATAACCTACTGTTATAGGACAGTTGTGATAATATTGGTTTCCGAGCCATTTATATCGAAATAAAAATAATAATAATAGATAAACAAGCTAATGTAGGTTAGCTATCTTTTGTATATACATATGTATAGCATGTAAACAATTTTCACGTATACTCTTTATTTAGCACGCGAATATCGGTTTTAATTAGAATATAGAGCACCAGGTAATAAAAATAACTAGATTTTTTAACAATTTTAATAATTTCAATTGTCTTCTCTCGTGTTCGTTTTTGGACAATAAGTAACCATCTTGTTTCACTTATGCTTCTTTTCGAATTGATCAATCTGTCTAAATAGGTGGTTCGAAAAGTTCGAATTTTGAAAATTCATTTAGCAACGAACCTACCCTCATTTATGAATTAAATGGACCCGTTGTATCTTCTATCTTTTTATTTAATCTGAGAACTAACCTTATTTTTTCAGCATCACTCAACGCAAGTGTGAATACCAAGTTAATTTTGCGCATGCAATTTTAGACGCTCCGCCAACAGGCTACGGATCAAAATTGTACGCAAAATGTAGCAAGTGCGACGTCGCATGTTGGATCGTGGTATCATGTGCTTTGCAGTTTACCTGATAAACAAACTGACCGACCTAATCTGAAACATAAGCTAACTACACAGACGGGAGACAATAAAATTTCTCAATAATATGCTAATATTAGTCAAGTTGACGCCATTCGCGGTCCTTGCTCGGATCGTTTCGCCATTGTTTGCAGCGAAAATAAAAAAAGATGTAATCTACAATGTCTCTACATTTATAACGAATAATACTTTTTATAAATAAAGCCTTTTCGTGTCGGAATAACAGTTGTACTGCGACGGATGTATTCACAAAATAAAACTTATACGTAACTTCACGCCTAAAATCCAGGAAGGGGTAGGCAGGGGAGTGTAGTACACTCCCACGTTTCACCGGTTACGTTTAAAATTTCAATTCAAATTCAATTTACAAAATAATAAAATGTTTGCATTATATATGATGGTGAAATTAAAATTAGTGTTGAAACAATTGGCAATAGTAACCGAAATGTAGCTTAGAAAAAAACCCGCTTGGTGAGACAGTGCCTATTCACTCTTGTCTTGGATAGGTCCACATTGTTTCAACGAATCAACAAACCATCGTCAATTACCTACTGGTAGTTGTCCAACTCCTCACGCAGCACAGTTTCAGCTACAACTTCAACAAGTACAGCTTCTCGCATCGTCTACACTCCTGCTCATCAGAGGCAAGGGAATTTTAATGTGCCTGTGGAGACTACGCTGTATCGGTATCAGCCGGTCCCTAGGGCCTTGTCTGTTGTGTAGCAGAATGCGCTACGGGCAGATCAGGTTAGTTTGACTTGCTAAGATGAAGCTTGTAATTCTTCTTTCGATCTATTTGTCATTCCACTGTTGGAATATTGGTCTCCTCTCATGTTGAGTGGGTTAGGGCCACAGTCATAAGCCTGTAACCCCTTACACCGCAATTGATTACAACATTTTCACATTTAAGCTATCGGTGCGACTGTTCCATGTCACCAATCTGTAAGCAGAGATTAATTCTCAGAACAGAAGCGTCATTTGGCGAATCACACCGGCGACATGCTCTGAATTTGGCGTAAGGACAGTTGTTGCGTTTTATCGCACCCCCTGCCCCCCGCCCCTTTCTCGTATCTCCGAATTTGGGTCATTGTGTTAAGGATGCGCCGTGTTTGTACGTAAATATTGTCTGACCGAGTTTTTATCATTTGTTTTTAATGACTGTTCGCGGTCACCGTTCCGTGCGGGACACGTTCAAGTGGATTTTCTCGTTTGTTTATTTAGAGATATAAGCGAGGTACTCTCGAAGGCTGTAGTTTTAAATGCTGGAACATAGAATAGGTGTATAGGAATCTGGTAGAGAAGCCGATATCAAATCAGTTACAAAAGTACTTTAAATTAGCGGTGACAATGATTAAAGGCGAGGGTTATTGTGAGGCAATAGTTGTTTTGCTTTGTCAAGGGTTGCAGAGTGACTTGATAACATTTGATAAGGTAATGTGGATATACTTTTAATTAGCAGTTCGGCACAAGCCATTTTTGTTATGAGATGGGAAGAGATGAGAATTTGAGATGCAGTCTTAAATGAAACTGCATATTATATCATCATCATCAACAGCCTATCTCAGTCCACTGCTGGACACAGGTCTCCCCCAATGAGCGCCATCGCGCCCTGTCGTGGCATATATCGCTGATTCTAAAATTAACTATAGCTTTCGTAGTAAAACTTTGACAGCTACATTTTGTGTTAATGGCGTGATAAAAATCAGCCTACGCAATCTACTTGAGGCGATCTACTTAGAACACTTTTTAACCTCAAAAATAGTCAAATAAGATATTTAGGATTTTATAAGAATCATTTACCTCGCTGCGTATCGGCAATACATAGTACCTACCTGCAAAGCATAAAAGTGTCTACTTAAATAACAAAATTGAGCGAACTGCTCCATTTATGGCAACGACAATTAAAAACATATGACGTCAGTTGCTTATACAATAATTGCAAAAAAATTACATAACAGAAACAAGTGCTCAGTGTCCTTGTGTTAATAATTCGTAGTGTAACACGAAACGAGTCGTTTACACAATAACAATTGTATGTAATACGCAGCAAAGAGATCGTGATGTGCCCAAAAAGGTGAAACTTTAAACTACCGTTAATAAGGTTATAGTTTAATAATTATCGAGAGCGCTGACTGTTTTATTTAACCGTTTAATCGTACGGCGACTCACTGATATGTTATTTTCCGCAGTGGTTAAGTTTTTCTCGGTTACGGTTCTGCAATGCGGATTAGAATAAATAAAAGATGGGATTAGTCCAAATGCTGGAAATTGTATGCCGGTAAAGAAGTCTCTGACGAAGCTCAAAAATGCGTTTCAGAATTTTATATTTTTACGAAGATAGTCGTCATTTTTGTGCGACAATAAACTAATGTTTTATTAACACTATTTATCGTCGGAAATTCAGCCTTAAATACCTTTAGAGGCATCGATATATGTGAAATTAATCACAGGAACACCAGTAATACACTGAGAATTACAAGTTTTAAAAAGTTTCGTAATCAGCTTCTCTATCAATTGTCCATGTATGTACATAATATGTCATGCACACGAGAATCTGTACCTAATATTCTGGCGGCAGTTAACAAAATCTCTGACTGATATTTGCTGGTAGAATTGCAGAGCAAAGTGTTAAATTGGATTCTTCTAGCCGTTAGTGATTCGAGTAATTCAGTAATTGAGGAAAATTTGACATTAGTCATTTTCTACGCGTTGTTATTGCAAAAAAGCGTTGTTGCGCATTATTTTTCATGTTATTTTCCTAGTGGATTTCCTCGTGCGAGAGTTATCGTAAACACCTCGTCCATTATTATCAACGGTCCGATAAAACATTGATGTTGTTATTGAGGTATGTAATTCGTTTGTTTACACGCGCACGGACGCTCCGTAAGGTGAGGTGTAGGGCAGAGTGCGTCAACCGAAGCGAAACGTGGCTTTGGGTACGAATAGACGGTTGATTGTGTTTGTAATACTTTCAGTATTAAAAATCTTAGTTGGATAAATAAAATAAAGAAAAATACATCAAGTCGACTCTAACTTCACTCACGAATACCATTTCGGCGAACTCTAAAACTGTATGTTCAAATTGATTCACTGTGACACGGATTTGCAAGTGAATTTAAATTTAGAAAACGATTCGACGAACGTTATTCAGTTGGTTTTCCTTTGACTTTTCAGTCGGTTTTTCTTCTATAACGGTAACAATTGCAATTGCGTCTTATAATAACGTTGTTGCGTATTACGATAAAGATTTCCGATGAAACAGTGTCACGAATGGCACAATACTATCGACGTATCCAAGACCGTTAGTAAATAGACAGACCACACATGAAAGCGTGCCTATTGCCTCAAGGGATAGACAAAAAGAAATAATCTCCATCAGTATTATTCTGATCATTTTCTTTTCTTCTACTAACGTCGATGTTGTTATAAATTCTCGTCTATTGAATATACTCTTACTCTGACGTCATCGACGTCTAGCGTCATCATTAATACTACTGCAACATTTCAAGGTATCCGGCAACCCGCCATTGGCCAGCGTGGCAGACAATGGCTTTAGTGTTTCTTATTCTAACGAATAAATTCGTCTCCAATAGTGGTACGATGAGAAGGCCGGATGACGGTGATGATGTTTCTGCTACAGTAACAAGATCTTCGTTGTCGAAGGTAGCTAATACAATTTGAGATGGAGACTCTGCAGTCTGCATTTGCAGTCAATATCAAATAAAACAAAATTTGTTCATGAAATACGAAGACCGAAATATCTGGTTGGCGAAGTAGTCCTAATGTATCTGCCTACACCTTTCAAGCACATCCAACAGCACAAGTGCCGTTTAAGAGCAGAAACGACAGACGAAGAAGAGCAAATTTTATGAGATATCGAGGAAATATTCACGTTAATTATTTAAATAATTTATTTTCATTAAGAAATTTCGAGAACGATTCTATTTACAACTCTGACTTTTGTTATTGACCTTCATATACAAGTTCGCAGAAAAGGAGTACCTATTTGTATTCTTTATTGTAGAACGAAATACCGCGGTGCTCTCAGAGCTACCTCGCCGTGTCAGATAACTACACTTGATTGTATATTACTAGGCTAAGCACATAGTCTCTGTCGGCGAATCGCTGTTAAATCTCGCTTCTGATGTTTGCGTCGGTGAACACCTTCTGCATGAGCTGGGACATTTAAATGAAGCCCTATACCACACTCGCTTTTAAATTAAGAATAGAAACAAAATACTGTCAGAATAGTAGAATTTTAATTTGCGATATCAACTATATTTAATGGTATTGTAGGAGGTAGGAGATATAAATTTGACCAGAAAATACTATACTTAATAAAAGGTATACCCCGCCATACAAAAAACTACCCTCCTACGAGGTGGTCTAACGATCATAATCATACGGCTAGTGGCAGCTGGATACAAAAGGCTCAAGATACAGAAAATCCAATAGTACAAGATCCGGGATTCGATCACAGGACTTCAGGAACGACAGACGCGCTTTGCAATCACTTGACCAACGAGGCAGTCAAATATGTTTAAATATTGTATATGAAATATTACGCTTTCATACGCGTACCGTGTATAAATATTAAATGTAAGAAGACTTTTATTTTTCAGCGACTAACTTTATAAGCGAAAGTCAAGAACACATTTGACAAATAATCATACCATATAAATTTTATTTTTAACAAATGAAAACATAAGTTTATAACGTGTATTACACATAATATTAAGTCTTTTATGCACTGTCCTTATCGGCGTCACATTAAGTGGATCTTTCCCATGAAGGTGGGATCCGTGTTCGTTCTTGTGGTGATATTATTTACATTTTTCAACGAGCGTATAATTTATATATTTATAGAAACTTTGCATGCCTCTCTTTCTCTATCTCTCCGTCTCTGTGTATCCTCTCTCCGTTGACTGTTATGAGAAAAATCTATCGATGTGACTTAGATCTTAAACGATGTTGTCAAAAGCAATGCTGATCGCTTATGTCGCAGTTTGGTTTCATAAAAGTGTCATTTAAAGGAGGTACAGAAGGAAGGAATAAAATATTTACAAATAACCTTAAGGTACATAATATTATACCATACATTTATTGATTTTATTATCGAATTCTCTTATCGGTGTTTTTAAAGTCATTACATCGGATCGTGCATAAGCAATTCTATATAATACAGCGCATGCATTAGCTGAGATAAAATACATGGGCTCAGAGATCCTATTTCGCAGCCATTGCCTTAAGGTTAACACACAAAGTCACATTTCAAGGATAGAGGGAATTAGGGTGCGTGCACATTACACGTATAAAAAAGAACGTATTAGTTTCGTTTGGCGGGTGAATTCATGTTTTAAATGTTTCGCTTAAGTGTAATTAAAATACTTACGTATACACCCTATGTTAATGATTCGACGAAGATTGTTTAAGCCATTATGTGACATACATTAAAATATCTTGTTCACCACCTCACACGTAAGGAGTAGTTAAATATTAATTAGGACGATGATGATTATTAGTACACAATTATGAAATAAACACTAGCCGCAGGAGAGCTATATATAAACTTCTACGTCATTACTACTTCTTATTCGTTGCAAGACACGCTCTTTAGTTCTTTCGGCGGCAATCATTTTTACTCGCATATTCCACAGCTAGGTATAAGTCCATACCGCACCGACGGTAACCTGCTACATCCCACTGTTTCGAGTAATTTAAGCAATGCGGAGGTACAAATTCCAAAATTACGAATGATATTAGTACAAAACGTAACATCAAGCTTGTAATCCCTGAAGAGGTAGGTAGAGAAGTGCAGTACACTCCCACGTTCTGTCGACGGCCCACGATGGAATTGATGGTGAGTTTGTTGGCCATAATCCGGGCATAGATCCAGACACTACCAGAAAATCTAAGTTAGGGAAATTATGGAATAAAATTATGAAGTTACAATCGTGTTAGTACAATAGGTAGGATATGTAAGGGACCCTTAGGCACACAAGTCAAGAACCGGCCGCACGTTCACCCCAGCTTTGGGCGTCATCTGATGCCAATCTACGCCAATTTTCAACAACGTAAACATTATTATTGAACCTTTTTGCGTTATTTTTATGTTGTTCTCAACTTTTTCACGCTTTCAGTAATAAACCTCGTTAATGCATTTTTCATAATTACGTCTGTTATATGTATACAAGGTACTTGCAATTTGAGAGTTTTCATTAGTATTTTAAATGGATATACACATAAGATGTTTGACCGCGTGTGGTCTTTAACCGAGTCTACTATAGAATCCTTCTACGAATATAATTTTTAATGTCCTTCACTACCAGCCATTTGGTATAGGTCATGGTCAGCCGCCGGACAAATAGTCTAGGTTCGATTCCCGATCAAACACAAAGATAAATGATTGCGTGTCATAAATCTGGCTGATTATCAATGATCTGTGAACTATAGTCCAGATAATCGTAGAACATTTCTGGTATAATAATTACAACCACAACTAAGAAATAACGAGTGTACCTAAGACATCACGAACGACCAAACAATATTTAAAATGTAATTATCACCTATTCATTGTTTACATCAATATTGAAATTAATTTTAGTCTTTTCAACAACTAATAATTAAAAACGTAAATAGTAAAAGCAATTAATTATATAATAAATTAAGGGACGTATAAATGCGTTTTTCGATAGAAACAATGAACAAATTAATGATTCAAAAAAGGAATAACAGGTTAGTAACGACTACTTCCGATCAGTATGCCACATGATAGTGATCCTTAACACCATAAGGTATTCATACTCAATATCACGATTAACGAACGTTTGAATAAATACCCGTTTCCGCCACCTTCTGATGGACGCATCAGCTATCAATTTCGGTAGTCAAAACTGTGTGGACAGGGCTGTATACAGTGTTTACTTTTTTCAAAATTACTTGTTTTATAACACTGAAGTTTTTACTTTTTGTTTTTAGTGTGTAGGTACCTACTGCTTTATCCGTTGAGGTAGATGTAATTATTTCTTCAGTGTATTTTGTAGATAGACTGCTACATGACATTTGTCCTACAATTTGCCTTTTGTGTTGAATGTTTGGGAAATTCGATAAAAGTGGCGTCAAATCCATCACAGATTTTAAGAATGTGTATTTAATTTGCCGCTTTTTAGTATATACATATATATGTCACATACAGACATTCGTTCAGGGAGAAAATTTCCTTTCTACACATTTTAAAAATACCATTCCAACAGCCCTGGAAGGATGTTCCCAAAAATAATAAAAGGATATGCCGTTGGCGCGCCGTCGGATTTTATTCCATTTAAGAAAGGGGTTCGATTTGAAAATAGAACGGCGCGGCGGAAATCGCTCGCGAGTGAGTCACATGTTACGCGTTCCTGATTGGTCCAAATGTTATAATCGTTAACAACTCTCGCTCTTGTCCTGTTCTTTAATTGAAATGTATCACCTATTTCGGAATGAGTTAAGAGTTTAAGCAATATTGTGCGGACTAACTCTTTGTGTTTTGCTTCAGCACGACCAAATTAATGGTTTTTGATTAATGAAATCCTTAACAATAATTTTATTAGCTAAACATATTAGATTCACGGTTATTTGTTAGAACAACGCCAGATATTACTGTTATGCTGTTAACCAACCCCAAATGGTATTAAATAAAAAAAAAAAATTGGTCGTAAAAAGAAAAAAAAATATTGTACAAACTGTAGAATTCAATTCACCGCAGCTACAAGCTATAAACAGTGCAACTGCAACAAAACCAAGATGGCGTCGTCTGTCTGTCCGTGAACCTCGTCGCTAAATTTACACGCCCGTCATCTGGTGCACATAGATTATACACGCGGAGACGACGTGGGCATTTAAATATATCGTACGTATGGCTGTTATCACTTTCTTTTAACTTTTTTATTTTATGTACATAATTGTAATTTTTATAATTTTTAATTGTTCTTAATTACGTATATGGTGTACGCAATTATTTCACTTATATGTTTAAGTTACAGTATGAATAAATGTTGCAATTTTATGAACTGTGAGAGTACTTTCTCTTAATATTTTTTTAAATATTCTCAGACCCCTACCTCTTAAAGGTATTTTGGCTTTCATTACCAAACACTTCTTAAAACCTTCACAATAAAAATACAATGTGCATCTGGAGTAACTGTTATTAAAAAATATTTCTTTGTGTAGCGTCATATCTTTCTTGTTAAATTACGGCACATCTGATTAATACGTTGTTGTCATACAATTAAAGAGGAAATCAATGTTGTCTTCAAAGCAGTGGCTGGTCTGAGTACTCTTTGACGGGATGACTAAGGAGAGATGCAGTGCGAAGGTCTCCGGCACTGGCCAGTGACTGCAGTCGACCCTGAGTTCGGTTCCTAGTTGCGAAAGAATGCGCTTACAAATGAATTGATTTTTATATTCACAATAAGAAATCACTTTAACATCAATATAATAAGTCTATTGCAATTTTTATTTTGAGGACAACCTGTTTGGTCTAATGTTTGTCTGGGCATACATATTTATATACATTTCATACTAGAATTTAAACATACGTTATTGGTCTAGATTTTTACAATTTTGGTTTTAGCGTAAGGCATAATTTTATTCTTACGTAATAAGTTTATAAATATTTTAGTGTCATATTATTTACAACTATTCTAGATAAGTATTTGGCTAATCTAGATATAATAATATTATACTTTAAATCATAAATATGGAATTATTCCTATATTTGATCTTCTCGAAGATTCTGTCCCAACGCCATCTATCGATAATAACTTAAACTAAATATTACGTAATGACATGACATGTACCATGAATGACAGTATCAGTATATAATGTAAATAAAGTTTTACTTGTATCGATAATATAATATATTTCAGTAATATTATATTATCTTAGGACATCTCAACTCACAACCATATTTGGGATAATATGATCCTGAAAAAGCCCCTGATATTATTAGACACATGATGATTTTTTGAAAGCTTACTTATCAACTTTTCACATTGAATACAAAGAGCCCTCCGTTACTAAGCTCTCATAATAAATCTCTTGAAACTTTTGACACCCTTGACTGAACAGACTGTGACAAACAGAACTTGGGCCGGATTGGTGCAAATCTTTTGTGCAAGCATTTGTCTTTCTGTCACTTTGTCACTTGCGTCATAATTCAATGTCAACGTTATATCCTTAAATTATCCCACTGCATTGTTTTAAGATCAAATATTCCGTATAATAATTAGAATAATTTACGGAGCATACCTTTATATTCTTCTTTCAATGCTTCTCAAGTTGAAGGTTGGCAGTCAGTTATTGCTTTTACTATTTCGTCCCACGACTGGCAAGAAGAATCCACCGTTTACAGTTCACCAAACGAATGGTCTATGTCTCCTCAGCAGGTTTCCATTGTCTTAGGTGTTCGTTAGACAGACCTGTCTGACCTTGTGAAATGGCCTGTTAGCCTAATGGTTGTTGAACTTGACTTGCTAATCGGAAGTCGTGGATTGAAATCATACCGAAAAACATATCTCATGACCACTTGTTTTTCATGCAACGTATTGGAAATATTCAGCCTTCATTTTTATAGTAAGAAGTTGAGTGATTTTTTGAAAAAATGAACTTCTATTTATGATTTTCTGAAACACCGTGTTATCTGAACAGCTAGCTTTATTAAGACATGACCCATTCAGCTTAATTTTTAGAATCAATCACGTATGGACGTGTCGTATGTCAGGTATATACATATTTGAATGAATCTGATCCTGACACATCGCACTTGAGGTTATTGATATATGTATGTATACGTGAGTTTAATTTGACTGCCTCTTTGGGGGAGTGCCTGACTGCTCATCGAGAGTTCTTAGGTTCGATACCCAGTTCGGTACTATCGGGATTAGTCACTTGTTATTTTTAGTAGTACCTTGGAGTCGAGATTCGTGCCCGGTTTATGGCAATAGATTCATCCCCTATCATATAGTAGGAAGCAGAACGTAAATGATGAAACGTTGGAGTGTACTGCACTCCTCTGCTTACCTCTTCGGGGATTACAGGCGTGATGCTACGTTAGCTTTCATTTAATTTCTAAATAAATATTGTTTCACTTAATGTAAATTAGAGACCAATTTTCCTACACATTTGCATCTATAAATACTTACTTCTTAGTAATTATGTATTTCAGTAAGACGGAAATTTGCATCGGGTAATACCAAAAACGCAAACATTATTCAGTATAGATAATGATAATTATACGAGTTATACGCGAGTTAACCGTTTGGTCGTATGAGGTAATTCCGATGTAGTTTTATCTCGTTACTAAGAAGCGCGAAGAAGTCGGGAAGACAGGACGTAAAAAAATATATATTTGTTTATTTATTTATTTATAGTATACCTTCAAACTAACTCCAACTAGATTTTTATAGGCAAATAATTCCACCGTAAGAAAAGAGCTGGATGCCGCTAAACCCATAAGACCCAGGAGTGGATGGAGTGGTACCGATTAGGGAAGGTCTACGTCCAGCAGTGGGCTTGTGAAGGCGGTTGGATGGTTGGAAAGGCTCTCGGATTATGGAAAAGCTAGTTCCTTAATCGAATCTTTGAAGGCGTATACTAGTTTGTAATCTTAAACGCAATTGCAATTGAAAAAATATTTCTAGTAAAGCAGCGTTCAGTTTTATATTTTTACCAATAATCATTATTAAATTATATATTTATTTGTAATTATTACTTTACTTGTTTCTTACTTCGTTATATTCATTTTTAATTTTACTTTTATATTGTGTACAAGTATTTTATTCCCTATTCCATAATGAACAGTTTAACATAACTTGTGAATCGTAGACATGTACTGCACTCCTCTGTCTTTCTCTTCAGGGAAATAGAGTCGCGATTTTGTGTTGTGTGAGCACAACTGTGCTTTAGTGCTTGTAAATAAAGAAAAGCTGTTTCTTTCTCTCTCTTTTCTTTATTTCCTTTTTTTTGCACGTAGCGCCATATATGTACATCCATCATAGTTTTGCACGAAGCAATCAATCGAGTTACCGTGACAGCTATGATGTAGGTCAGTAAGTTATATCTCAATTAATAAAGACGAG
>DWME01006264.1:0-13846 GCA_018244795.1 Parelbella ahira ahira | reverse complement strand
TGATGATGTTTGCCGTGATGTCCCTCGTCACCTTTGTGGTGATGATGGTGGCCCTTGTGCCCCTTGCCTCCGTGACCGCCGTGTTCATGGTGGTGATGTTCGTGGTGATGGTGGCCACCGCCGTGTTCGTGCTTGCTGGCCGCGACGGCCTGGTCCTCCGCCTCGTAGGCGAGGCATGCTGCCGCCACGCACAGTACTCCCAACGCTACGAGCACCTTCATGATTACAGAGATCCGTTGCCGCTTCCGTTGCTACCACAACGGAAGTCCGGTTGTGACTGACCTCTGTGCGCTCCTTGTCTGTTTTATATCAGCAGCTCGTTGGCTCTTGGCCGATGGAGTAATAACATTATTCCGCAATAGTCTCGTGTCTAGGCACCTACACTAGTTCACGGACAACCAATAGCTTTTAATTTTTATTTATTTTTAACCCACTGTTGGTAATTAGTTTCGTAATTCGCGTTTAGTTGCACTTATTGTACATTTGAATCGAACGAATTAGTATAGTGTACCATATTGAATAGGCAACACACGAAATAGCTGTTGACATCTGTAAATTGGTATATCGATTCTCTTCACTGCCGATATACTTAAGTATAACCAACAGTATGTGAAGTGGAGCCAGTCTAAATTTTGTGATTCAAAGATCTGTAAATATCCGACATTTAATTATTGTCTCTATTTATATCGTGACGACAAAATTGAGTTTACTGTGTGACTAATAAAACAAAACAGCTTGCTTTGCTGAGGATACGTCGGTCTAGGGCGTTTTATAGATTATAGACACAAATAAGGAACGAGATTTTTTTAAATCTTCTTTGAGTTATAGTCGGACGTTGATCAACGAATACATGTTGAGAACTTAGCCAGGCTGTTAAAGAAAAGCGGTACATTTACGTATAAATCCTGTTGCTGCAGATAAAAATATCCATATTAATAAATAAATTGATTTTCAGTAATAATAATTAGGCATATAGGTACCTACTTGTGGTAATATTTGATTCAGAGGAATAATGTGGTCACAATATCTACTTAGTTACTAATTTATTAACCTTAGGTACTTGAACGTCGCAAGGTATGATCGAAAGAAAAAAAAAAGTTTATTTTTAATAATTTTAAACTTGTAATAATAGATCCATGGATATATTTTCCGTATAGTTTTTTTTTATTTTCTGTTAGCGTGTCTCGAGAGAAGTACGGAAAGTGTAGGCTGGATGTAACTAACATAACGTAACATCACGCCCGTAATGTTCGAAGGGGTAGGCAGAGGGGTGTACTACACCCCCACGTTTCACCAGTTACGTTTAAGTCGGTTAAATAGGTGGTGAGCCTATTGCCATGCACCGGGCATTGATCCAGACTACGAGTCACTACTAGAAATTCTAAATTAGAAAAATCCAATAGTACCCGACCCTGGATTTGAACCCAGGACCTCCCGATCGGCAGCCGCGCTTGCAACCGCTCGACCAACGAGGCAGTCACGGTTCACTAACATACACGGTTTAAATAACTGATTTAGTATCAGTTTTGTGCATGGTATATGAGAAAATGTTCATCCCATATTCCATCATGGGACATATCCCATGTTTCATCAAATATGTTACATAGTAACATACTTTACGTTACGTTTTTATGTTACATAGTAACATATTTTGTGAAAAATGTATGAGCTACATTCTGTAGGTAAACAGATACTAGTTAAGTATTTGTTGAAAGTAAAATATTAAGTTCCACCGACCGTTGAATCTATCTTGTCGTATTACTAAATAACATGAAGCATGAATATCACGAATTCGATATAACATCCCAAAATGTCGAAAGATTCCAAAGCACATTGTTACCAAAAATATGTTAATCTGATAGCAAAAAAATAATAATGAACTTATAAGCGTACATAATCAGAATGAACGCTCAAACAGTGATATAGAAATATACCTATTTACAACAGAAAAAAAATTATAACCGCTAGAGACGCCGGACGTGAAGCAACAAGGGCGAGTATTAACCGGGTGTAGTCGCTCGGAAGAATTGTTTAACGCTAACCAAACAGCGGTGTCCTGATCGCGAAAGGAGCCACTAAGCAGATAATTTCCGATTGGCCTGAACACATAAACCGTCAATCACGTATTCTCAATTTGAACGACGCGAAGTTAACAATGATTGCTGCAGTCCATTGTGTGTACGCTGCGGCGCGCTACAGATAATATCTACTCTGCATGAAATTGTTCGGGTGTAGTGACTCTCTTAAGTCTTCGTATCGTGATGTATGTATTTATAAACTTCGTTTAGTTTTTATTTTACTCTATTTAGACAGCTCATAAAAAAAATCTATTTGTATACTTATGTAAATAATTATCACACAAACATTTGTAAAAGGTGGGAATTGATCCCCACCACGACAATCGAGTTCACTAACCACTGAAACAGTAGCCCAGGCATTGACGACTTAATGGATTTCTGACACGTAAAGCATTTTCAAACTACTAAATCGTATAATTCTAATGTAATGAGCCTCTTTTCACTGAACGGTACATCTGACAAATCATTTACATTCATTCATTTACATATGACATCACAGATGTTTATATTTTTATATATTAAATGTACGAGAAAATAATCGGCCGTTGCAAGTTAAATGTTAAATTTTATATCGCAATATATGAATAGAATAAGTAAAAACTACAACAAAATTACTGGTGCAGCAAAAGACGTCAAACAAAAATAACAGACTAAAAGCAATAGCGTTCAAATAAGATTGTACTAACACTGGTCTGAAATAAACTTTTTCTTTTTCTAATTATAATTTTTCTTCTCTCCACTTAACGACAACTCTCTATAACACCATTAAATGCACAGTCCCTTTATGTTGTTATACTCGTATAGAGTTTACACTGTATTTTCATTAAAAATAAGTGGTATCTCAGTAGTTATAATTGACAAATTGCTGTGTTTGCTAGTTGTAACAGCGTTTACAAAAACAGTTCGCACCGCGAGGTTACAGACACAAGACAAGTGCCGAGGTAACACAATATTGATGGAAACCGAAGTCTCTACAAAGATTTGTATGTAGCTCTAGAACTTCTGTAGTTTATGTAACAGATAATGGTTGTATAACTGTAGTCAAAATAATTCAAAAGACACTTTGTATAAGGATCAATGAAACTCAGTTCAAACGCTTTCAGAATTTTGTGATAATTGTTCTAAATATTACGACCACAATAACTACACAGTCAACTGTTACGATACAGATATTACGCACTTGGTGGCCTCTGCCTACTCCGTATAACGCTCTTATCGGTGTGACCATGTGAATAATAACATCTGTTAGGTCTATTATAAAATCTATGTGCTTACCTATTTATAACAGTTGCAGTCAGTACTGAAAAAATCTTGTAAACATTATTTGATATATTGAGTTTAACGGTGACGCAGAACGAGTGAAAAAAGTTAAAATCGTATAAAATTTATCGAAATTCAATATTTTAAATAAAGTGTACATCGTTGCAGAATATTGATATTTGTTTCACAATATGACTTTCACACAAGCATAAGCATTATTAGACAGCTGTCTATGTGTGCGTAGGTATCACTGATCGTAGGTGAAGCTTTTTTTTATATTTCATGTTATAAAGCCTAGTAGAAGGCCCAGGAAAATTAAGTTAAGGAAATTTACTATGTTATTTCATCATCATCATCATCGTCAGCCTCCTCCCGTCCACTGCGGGTAATAGGCCTCTCTAATAGCACGCCACTGAGCTCGATCTTCAGCTCGTCTAACCACTGCCAGCAGCTTTGCGTATTGAACTATGTTATTTAATCAACTGGTATCTTCGAGAACAGACATTGTTCGTTGACGATGATGATGGTGATAAAGATTTTTCAAATTTAAACAGGTTTTTGCTTAGGGTTATAACAGGTTCGCCCGTTTATTAATGAGACGTTTAACACGACTGGTGTAAAATGAGTCTAGTACATTCATCTGCTTACCTCTTCGGCTAAATATAGTCGTGATGTTATCTTTGTTACATTTACAGTGAACGTACCAAGTCAAAAGAATCAATTGTTGGTAATTGTTATCAATAATTAATTACTGGTAATTTTCATCATCAATCGATTCTTAGTCATTTCCATCAACAGTGTCACAGATTATGAATGCGAGATGACATTCTTGACCAAGATCGAGACAGTGGAAGTTACACAAGTGGTTTTATTAAGTTCACGATCGACACGGTCTGCTGGGCACTTTTCTAAAGGCTCGCTTTCAAGAGAACACAGATTTCAAGGCTAAAGTAGCGTTCCAGAGTCCGCTGTTTACTCAACAAAATGTGAAATTCTTATGAATGATAATATTAGCACAGTGACCGTTTTTACGACTGTCAAGAAGTCAATATTCATTAGGAATGACATTTTCGGTAATATTTTTATGATAATTGCATTCAAAAGAACTGCAGTGTTTGTTGAACTGTGTCGGTTTTTTACGCGTTGCGAATGTAGTTATGAGTTTTGTGCTCGTTTTTTGAGGCTGGCGACGTGAGATGAGGTAGGTGACCGGGTGCGGTATAACAAATGATAATGACATAATACCACGCCTGTATTTCACCAAAGGGATAGGCAATTGAGTGTTGTAATATAAACGGAAATATTTATACGTTTTGATGACTATTATTATTATTGTTATATCATCACGCTAAATTCCTTAAAAGCTAGGTAGAGAGTGCGAGGTGCCAAATATGTCTACCCTACCAGATCTGACGTGTAATCGTGACGTGTAATCTTATACATTGATCACTCCCTTCTGATGGCCCGGTTGATGGATGGGAGCATTGTATTAGATGCCAGTTTGTACGTTGCGTCTACTGATACCAAGACTATTTTGTTCGAAACGTAGTGCTCTGATGTGGGACTATATATATTTTTTTTGTGTTCGCATATACCTACATTAAATATCATACACCTATTTATAGTTTCATACAAAAAGTAAAAAATTTCATTCATCTCCACAGACGGCTGTGTGATCTCATGGAGCCTTATAGAGACCCTGTGTTATGATAAACAAGACGCGTTCATAAATTACGTATAATAATGTAACTATAGAAAACTCTTTACACCTATACACCGACCAAATACTTGTGCTCAAAAAACAAATATTCATCCTGTGTGCGAATCGAACCCACGACCGCCAGCGATCAGATTCACTGTGTACCAACAGGCGAATCAACATGTAGGTACTACAAACATACATAAGTAATATCCAAAACAAGATTTATCAAACAGATGCGAACCGCCTCCAATGAACTTAACAATTCAATAAAAATTAACGTAAGCGATTTAATAACCCTTCCGCGATATAATACTAAAAATCGTACAAAAACTTGTAAATTGTTTGCCCTAGAAACTTCGGAAGAAAACTCTGTTACCATATTTAAATATAGATATAGATAGGTAACCGATGTTAGCCTCGATGTTTTACTTATTAAGTAAGTAGTAAGTAATCCTGTCAACTGGCACTTGGCCAACATGGCAGACTATGTACTTAACCTTCTCATTCTGAGAGGAGAGCCAGGTTCCAACAGTGGAGTGATAAAAGGGTTGAGAAAGACGACGGTCCGGAGCAAAGTCACGGGCGCAACTAACAATGTTACTATTATATTGTTACGTTAGAACTGTTACGTGGTAGGCAGGGAGTATCGGATCTCAAATATATCTAATATTGCAGATATGACATGCTTCTTATACAATCACTATCTACGCGCACGCTGGTTATGGAGATATCTGGCTCTCCCATCACAGTATCAGTCCTATTTTGTCAAGAAAGGCAAATAATACAGACAAATACCTACATTGTTGAATTATTATTATACCACAACGCCTAGTCACTGACTGGGAAGGCAGAGAGCACCAAGTGCCAAATATTCTAACAGATCTATTTTGCTTCTTCTTCATTCATCATTAAATACTAAAATAACATTGATTTCATAAGGGCGCGATTAAACTGGCGGGCGCCGTACTATGTGGCTGTACTACATCGCGACTTAGTGTCGCTACTTACCTACTTATTCGCTCAGCTTGAGCCCTAGTTCTACTAAACCACACGTAATGCTTTTATCATATTCAGGCCGTCGTACTTAGAAGTATTAGTTCCTAAGAAGCCTTAGCCCACTACATCGTACAATCCTGTTAGCCTCTGCTGTGATAATGTTATTACCCCTGTAAACCTTTTCCTGTACTTCATTTCATAAATTCTCGTCCTGTTCACTTATATTTTGCAAAATTGACTGCCTCGGTGATTTAGTGATCGCGAGAGCGACTGCAGAACAAAATGCCCCGAGTTCAATCCCCGGGTCGGAATAATATTATCCCCGATCGATATCGATCGCCGGGTAGGACTGTTTTTGGACTTGAAATTCGTAGTAAACAGTAGTAGTCAAGATTTCGGGCGTGTGTCTATTGTAACTAGTCCAACGGGTGAGTATACTACACTCTTCTGCCTCGATCCCTTCAAGAAATAACAGGCGTGACGTTGTTACATTTCAAAAAACAGGTCTAGCTTACGCTATCTCTAACGGAACATTTAATAAAATCTGCCTTTTTATGTCAAAGCAATAGCAAAAGAGTTCACAGAGTACCGTTTTCAGAGGTTACGTCGCCTATTAACTCTAAGAAGTTTATTCCCTGCAAAGGTGATACTGAGAAGTTAGTTGAAACATCTTTTAATGTTAGGTACATCGTTTAATGTTAGGTACATTACCTACTTACTCTTCAAATGGGAGGGCAGGAATTATACTCTGCTCTCTACTTCTCTGCTGTATAGTTGCAGAATTATTTCACAAGCGGTCCAACATTTTAATCCCGGACGGTTAAGTCTAACACAGCATCTCGCAATTATTTCCCCCAGACGACTAGACAGGAGAGCGTAATACTTCAACGTGTCTCGTGATATGTGATACATATGTAACATGGTATAGGGGATGAGACTCTTGCTATACACTGGGCACAAATACAGACTAAGAGCTACTATTGGGAATATCAAGTTAGCAAACCCAACGATACTTTGTTCATTCGAACCTACAATTCCAGCACCAACCTACATATATGTAACCTTGTTTTGCAAATAAACTAATCAGTTCCACGTTTGAGTATGCGTATAGTGGCGGGGTGAACGCGGTTTAAGAACATATTGCCGGTGCTGGAGGTTACCCGGGATAATCCGGTCCATTGTTAGCTATTTTAATACTTATGGCCTTTATGTCGTCCGTATTAACTCGTATTCGGATAATCGCGTATTATGCCGAGTTAATTTAGCGACGCCGCGTGGCCAGCTGCTCGCGGGTAGCCCCAGTTTCCACAGTGCTGCCATTGTGAATAACGCCAATACCTCGCCTGTAATTCGCGCATATTTTTATATAATATATATAATAAATTATATCAATAATTGTATTGCTTACAATATAACATGCGCGAATCTCTAAGCAATTTTGACTAATTAAATTTGATTAAGTTTATGAATTAGATTTCAAGGCATTAGAAAAATTATTTCACATAAATGAAAATGGTTTTTTTTAAATATATTTCAGCATCGCTTGTAAGTTACTAGCTTATTAAATATAATAATTAAGTAATAATACAAACGACTCCATCAAGATGCTACTGTACAAGACAATAGATGACGCTTTCAAGAGACTGGATACTATCGCGAGGCTACGCCGAACCAATATTTGCCAGAACCGGACACCGTAAAGATGTTTCCGGCTCATAAAAGTATCGTATTAACTGGTTAAACATCGCTCGGAATTTTTTATCTTTAGCAGCTGGTCGACACGACTAATTACATCAATTACAGGCAAACAGCAGCGCGCTCGGGTTTCGGGGCTCCCACCTTTGTCAATATTTGCGAAGAGTCCGGCCGGAGCTCCCGGCCCGCTCTCGGGTGCCCTTGTCTACACTATCTGCGTAGATTTAACTATCACACCAGTGTCTACCCAACATAATATATAACGGTTCTTTTTGTATGATAATACCTGTGTTATAAATACAACATTGTGTTGTGTGAAGTTGTCTTTTAAATTACCTACATCATATCCACGAAATATTGAGTGATTGGTACATTGCATAAAAGTTAATTTTATGGATAGATACTATGAATATAATTTTACCCCGTTACGAGTTTTTATTTTGCTCAAGTTCAAAACGAGAGCTGCCGCTCACACGGGCAGAACTACGCGTAGAGCAGAGCTTTGTGTTAGGGTATGACATGTTTTTTGCGGCGCCCAAAAAATGAACATGTTTGTCGCTGACGCGGCGAGTGAATTACGCATTGTTGGAATGGTAATCTGCAAAAAGGCGATCGCTACGAAGTGCCGCGGGCGCAGCCTCGTACAGAATAAGCCATCAGCATTATTTCGCCGGCCCAATTTGTTCGCTGTTAGGCAAGAGCTCGCTAATCCTGGCGTCTTTCACAGGCGTCACAAAGAGATGTGTGTTGTGATATCGCGATCCAGGCACGACGATTGTTCCCGGTGCGCGGATCTCTATACGATTTTCACAATACATAGTTAGACATTTGCAGTGGATGGGTGAATGTTTGTGACAGTTTGTATGGACCGGGTGGGTGGTGGGCTGTGGATTTATTTTGTTCAGCGGGCACCTGTCCAATAGGTGCGACTGTGACAAAAAGTTGTGTAACTTGAATTCTACCCTCGTCTAACGTTTAGGTACGTCACCGAATTACCATGTAATATGTCGTTCGCGTGTACGTAGATTAACTTACAATAAATCTAAATGATAGGGTGGCACGGAGATTACTATTATTTGTGAGTGTTTGGAAGCGTCGTATTGTCACTCCATTAAACCGGGCGAGGGGCGGAGCCGGTGGCCACGCCCCGCGCACGCCCTGAGCTTCACCCCACACGCACTGCCGCCGCGAGCTCCGAGCGCGTCGCGACTCACTAAAACGATTTGCTCGCAATCGCATCACGTATCCATCCTATTATCCTGTAATTATCCAATATAATAATCTCTCCGAGACCGGACTCGCGGCGAGCGCGGCTGGATCGGTGTGACCGAACGGTTTCGTGAATATTTCTCATTATTACATTTTCGGCAACTTTCGAGTGGTTTTAGTGCGTAAGAATGGTGACGAGGAAAGGTAGCGGAGTATGATGCGGTGTGTCGGCGGCGTCCAGCAGAGGAACCCGAGAAGCGATCCAGGAGCGCGGTCGGCGAGCTCGACGTCGTGGCGCAGGGCGAGTGCGGCGAGGGCATGGGCGGGCCGGGCGCGTGGGGCCGCGACGCGCCCGCGCTGCTGAGCACGGCGCTGCTGCTGGGCGGCGCGGGCCACGACCGCCCGCCGGCGCCGCTCTTCACCATCGACAGCATCCTGGCGCCGCGCCCGCCGCCTGTCATCCCGCCGCTGCAGCTCCACCACCTGGCGCACTCTCCCTTCCACAGAGCACACGAACTGTTCGGTAGGTCGATTAAATAATAATAGAAAGATTTTTTAAATGAATACTAGACTCAGCTGATTTTTTTAAATAAATCAACATCATCATCATGACTTTTAAAAATAATTACTAGGTAATAATTGATCCGATTATCCGAAGCATACTTTTTTGTTACTAAAGCTCTCTAAAATACCCACTGTCAAAAAGTATATTTTGAAGTAACTGAAGAGTGAGGTCTAAAAATATACTACAAAATATGAATAACAGTTAATCACACACTTCAGTGTCCTTTACTAAACTTTACTATTCTACGAAGGCTCTACCTAGAGATTTAAATGCTCTACCCATAATCAAAGACAAGTGATGTCTTCCAGACCGATTTCGTCTACGACGACCATAGCTTTTGCTTAAAAAGTTTTTTTTTCAATAGGTACGGTTTTTGAAACTTTATAAATGAATGCAAATTGAAACCATTGGCATGTTTTTAAATTTGATATTTCGTACCACGATGAGTAAAGTTCAGAAATAAGTAAGTTTAGGAGGGTGAACTGAAAGCACACGACTCCTATAGCACTGAAAATATCAATTGAAATATCAACATATAAGTAGTTCGGGATTTTTTAAGTATTAGTAATAATATTTATTATGCCTGTACAAAATCTTGAATTTGTCTGTGTTCTCAAATAGTAGAGTCGTTAAAAATAGTTAAAAACTGTTGTTATTAGGATCTAAAATTATATTTTCTACTGGGCCCGTAGCGATCGAAATTCGATCGTAAATCATAAAAAAAATCAGTTTGAGCGTTGTCTAGATTCTAATGTCAAGGACTATGATTATAAAAATATTTCCATTGTGCTACATATTGACAACAATCCGTCTCATATCTGACATTGACAATGGGAACGTACCTAAATAATAAATGGTTTATTTAATTCAAATTAAGGCATTTTACAAGACATTACACATACATTTTAGCACTCTGCAGTCCTCTATATAAAATATAAGTGTGCTAAGTTTCATCCGTCCGTGCAATTTTCGTAAAAAAGGGTACAAAATTTTTGCTTCACGTATACCTACCTATAGATAATTGAGCCCCCCCCAGCAGCCACCCCTACCGTGCAGGTAGTTGTGAATATAGTCTTCAATTTGTACACTACTCGATCAGATCTGAACAAGACTGGATAATTCCTAGCCTCCAATAATTATAAATATGTAACATGAACGTGTCTGTTAGTTGTTGCTATCTCGTTATAATTATGTATATTGTTATTATATCTCTACGAAATTGCTCTTTTTAAAAGTATATCTTTCCTGTATCAATTGTATGGCGGTAATGAAACTAGAGAGTACTCGTGATGTCGTCTCGCCTTAGATGGAAAACTAGCAAAAGAGTAGGCAAATCATTTAGTGGTGAATGGTAAGCGCGGGTAGTGACCACTTGTATATGATCTCAATAAACATTAGTTACCGACTACTTATACTAAGTACTTCCTAGTCCATACCGGCTGTAGATCCTAGTGCCGAGAATTTAGTTGGAAAGTCTCCGAGTCTCAGTGTATCTGTGATACTCGCTCATACCCTTCAGACCGCAAACCCAAAAATCACCACAAAAATGTAACAGATAGATATTAAGAAGTGGAAATAAATGATAACCGATGCCTTCAGATGCAAAGCTTCAACAATGGATGACACGTCATCTTCTGAAACGTAGCTCTAACACGCAATGATAACTACTATTGTGCGTCGTCACGCCAGATAACTTACGGTGTAGGCACAGTGTACTTAGAACCACATATTTATTTTCTTACAGACCTGACTTGCTTCTTATACATTTATGATTCTCTTTTATTAATAAAGTTCAGTGTAAAAAAGAACGATTGTATCCCAATAAAATATATTGTAAAACATAAAATAACTACATAACACGGTTTTTTTTTACATATACATATATGGTGATTTGTCGGTTCATCGCTAAATAACATTTCCATAATTGAATATAACTGACCTTAAATAACCGTCACACGTGTGACGTCATCATCCGAATGTAATTGCTTTGAATGTGGATTTTGAATTAGTTCTATTTCTTAATTTAAAAAAAACGCGTTTTAGATAAAAGCGAGTTTAACTTACAATCCTCTGCCTTGATTAAGTTTAATTAAAAAAAAATATTAGATATTGTTATATCGTCAAGACCACGGAACGTGGGGAGAGTCAAATTTCTTTAACCTTACACATTTGACGTGCTTCTTCAAGGGATTCTATTAATTTGTGCGGTTAGGAAACATCAGTAATCTTTGCCATTTTTATATTCGATTTGTCACAATGATGCAGTCAATCATTATTATCATATCATAACGCGAGGTTCCTTACAGAACAGGCAGAGACTAGCAATTGTTAAATATTTGAATTCTTTTAGATTTATCATGCTTCTTGTAGGTACCCTATATTTACTACTTACTTTAGATACGCTAACCATTTCCAAAGAGTTTTGACCATCTTCAGTAATGTGATACTCATAAAATTGTTTCAAACTCTGTACATGATCAAGGATCAATGGAAAGAGACTTGATCAACTTCAGTAATATGCCACTCATATTATAATCTCAATTCCCGTACAGCAATCGAAGATCAATACTCTTGTCCATTCTAATATCTATTACCTACACTATTTTTGTTACACTATAATGGTTATTAATAGAAGGTTTTATGATCACAAACAGAACGTTATCGCCTTTTTGTACCGCTTTGATATGTTCATAGATCGGAACAAAATGTTCTACCTTTACCTAGCCCGTGACGTCACATCGTTGTTAAGGGTTGTTTAATGTTAAATTATTGTATGTATGAGCTACACCCCGTACGCTTATGCAGTTACTAGGTGTATTGTAACAAGGGCATGGATTTATTACAGTACGTGGTAATATCGTACAAATCCATCGAGTGTTGGTATATTGGATTCTTTTATTTATTACCATGACAAAATTTGTAATTATTCCGTTATTTCAATCACCAAAAATAAAGTAAGTACATATAACATTGAGATATAACTCCAAAACTGTAATAGAACTCGCCAGAAAAATTGTAATTAATGCAGTTGTAAAATTTATATTTAAAACTAAATTCGTAATTATAACCGTTTATGGTTCATGTGTTCTTATTACATAAATATTGCTATATAAATAGAGCGGTATTAAAATAACGTGTTATATGCACGGGTATTACTCGTTAATTGCAAAATTTTTGAATGTTAGTGAATTGGTGAACGAATGCCTGTACACGTACCACCATCGTCTAACGTTTCCAACTACTGCTTATAAGCGACAGAAGTAGAATTGCACGATAAGCTTAGAACTAAAACCGACGCTCAAATACTTCTTTATATCAAATGGGCTTTACGTCTAAAAATGGATATAAAAATAAACTTAAAGTCAGCCGGTTAATATTAATTTATTTTCGAGAAAAGACTAATGTTTCGCCAAACACTCATTTTAGGAAAATCAAGATAAAATAATATTATCTTGAACTTCATAAAATAATGTCGACTAACCTGCTCAATGACCTTTTGATTAAAGAATGATATGAAGAATGTTATATTATAAAATAATATAAAATTATATTAGGATATTTATTTTAAGAGTCTTGGCAAGAAATGCTGACCGAATTAAGTTAATTAAGTGTATAATATGGTTGTAAATGCTTGTTTAAAAACGCTATTTTTTTCAAATAATTTCGAAAGCTGAATTAGTAGTCTGCCCAATAACTAGCTTAAAAGCTACCTTTATCAAAATGTAAAGCGACTGTGACGACACTTGTGCGCGTACTAGAAAACTATGCAGAGAACGAAAATCCTGTGAAGTCCTTCAATATTCTTATCATATATACTTCGCTCTTCTAACCATGTACAAGGCTACAACATATTATTCTCTAACTAATATCGGCAACATGTCTTAAAACGATGATGCAGCCATCTAGGCGACAGTGGTGTCATCTCTTCAACAACAGTAGTGTCGCCGCCCACAGCAGTAAATATTCTAGAGGGGATTGTAAGCTCTATGTAAACCAAGGTCATGGTGATGCGTCACATGATGACGTTGAACATCACACGATTACAAAGTTTCTCCGATACCAACCCAAAAAAATACCATAAGCAGTATTATGACATGGGATGGTTAAAGAAAAGCGCAAAGAGAACTCTCCTTCAAAGCTGGCAAAGCATTGGCCATTCCTCGGGGTGTTGCCAAGATCCATAGGTGACGGTGACCACATACCAGCAGGTGGCCCGTATGCCTATTTACTAGACTAGATATAAAAAAATACCTACAAGTTAATTTAGACTACGGCCTTAACCCTCTCAATATGAGAGGAGACCCATATTCCAACAGTGGAATGACAAATGGGTCGATTATT
>DWME01006263.1:0-13848 GCA_018244795.1 Parelbella ahira ahira | reverse complement strand
GAGAGCACTGAGAGCCAAATAATTCAATCCTTCCAGACCTGGCGGGTTTTATCCACGTCTGACATTCTTCGATCATTTTGTTATCTTATTGTTATATATGTTATATAAGTTGTCGTAAAATTCTAACTATTATAGCAATATGTAACGTCTGTAATTCCGAAGGGATAGGCAGAAATTGTAAGTCACTCCAGTATTTCAGCGGTTCCTTTATTACAGCTATATGCAATGTTATTAGTACAACAACTAATAAGTAATATATAAATATGTAAATATATTTATTATTAACTATGAGACATTTTGAAAATAATAATAATAATAGTATTTAAAAAAACCATATTTATAAAAAAAAGTTCATTTAAATTGTCCTTGTGAGGCATGGTTCCCAAAGCACTGGCAGCATTACCTCGCTGAATTATAAGGCTAAGCCTCTGTGCCAAGTAACTGCCGGCCGTTTGGTCCCCAGAGACAATAATTTATAAAAAGGAAAACACATAAATTAAAAACATAAATTATTGATAGACTAACTTATCCGATATGTTATTAGTAAAGAATAAACGGCGACAGTGATATGATAATGATACATATTATGTCTGTCGATCCGTCAGTTCCATATTATTATGGCAGACCCTTACATTGTTCTATTATTAGACCCGGGTCTCGGCCCAAGAAGTTAAAGACCCAAGGTCACACTTCATTCTGTTAATAAAGATATATATTCAGAGTGTGTATTTTGATATCGAATATTGGAATTTGAATTATAAATTTGGTTTCTTTCATTTCCACATATTTACATATTTTCACTGTTCATAGTAGCTAAATTCAATTAATATAGGAAAAATAATGTATACTGTCATAACATTAAGGCCACAATAAAAAACAATCGGGCAATAAAACAGGAGGTGCCGTCGATATTACAAAAAAAGAAACAAATAGTACCTATTTGATGGGATAGATAGCAATTTTCTAAAATGTGTAATATCATCGAATTATCAACCACTTCTTCAATTTCGATTTATTAATATATTCAAAAAGAAAATGACATATTTATTTTCACATCAATAAAAACTTTAATTATTATTATTTGATGCATAATAAATTAATGCCTTGATAGGATCGAAAATAAAGGTGCTTGCCGTAAGCTTTTCATTAACGGTAACAATCCCAAATACATTCATTGAACCATACCAAGTTCTATTTTGTGGCAACTCAACAGTCAGCCCATTGAATGATTCATATTATATTTCTCACGAAGGCAGCACTTCCGTTCATACGTTCAAGTAGAAGTTACAGAGCTTTTATATCTGATGCAACAGTAGGCAATGTTTGAGCCACAAGTGTGATAAATCAGATCTAACATTATTTATGCCCAGTGTCTGGCAATAGGCTCGACCCTTATTACATGGACCGTATGATATACCGGTGAAGCCTGGGAGTTCAACACTGCTCTTACTATCCTTTTAGGCTAATATAGGCGTGCTGATATGTTCTGTTATTTATAGTAGTTAGTGAATAAATATGGCTTTATTCAAACAAAAAAACGTTATAAGCGTACTAATACTGCGCTCAGATATTTAATTACTCCTTGTTTTCTTATATTTGATACCAGCACATTACAACGAAAAAAAAAACGACTAACCTTTCCATCGTCCAATAAGAGTCAGTCTATCGACGCGATACACGTTCCCATTTATACGACGTACCTGCCTCGGGGTGAATTGTGTTAAAAACGTTTTGATTAATTCATGAGCCCCCACCGAAGCACATCGACGGACTGATTTGGACTGCAAAATTCACGTGGCCATTTAGATGTCACGGCTAATGCTTTCAACAGACCCAGCCAACACATTTAATGTGATAATTTTAAAACACTTCCTGTCATAAAAACAATTTGGCATGCGGACCACAATTTAATGTGGAGCGTGGAGCGCGGCGGAGTATTTCGTTAAGCCTCTCATATTAGAGGAGACCCACATTCCAACAGTTGAATGATAAAAGGGTCGGAAGAAGAAGAAAGAAAAGGAAGACCCATGGACTCAACAGGACGTATATTACCACTTGTGGCATTAAAGTCATAATACAATTTAATATTATTATTATATCGTCACGTCACGTCACGGCCTGGGAGAATACAGCGCGTGTCATGTATCTCTGTCCTTACAAACCTAAGGCACTCCTACTTTAGTGATAACATTGTTGACAGAGAGCATTGAGTGGAAAATATTCTGCTGTATGCTCCATCCTTTCAAATCATAACTCTCTTCATATGTACATGTAATAATACATAGATAAATATCTTTACGCCAGGCAACATATTACACAATAATATAAACAGAGATTGAATCCCAAGAGAAAATACGGTATCCTCTTGGTTGGAAATACCGCGGCCAGCGGTGCGAGTTGCGAGAGTACAGTATGTAGGTATGTACAGTAGGTATGTTGACCTATTTTTGTGGGATAAAACATAAATATTAACTTTGTGAAGTCGCACAGACGAGATAAGTTCAATGTATAAGTTACGTGGCGGGTCAAGCGCCGTTTATTTTGCAGCTTTATAAAAAAACAACCTTTACAAATTATAAAATTACAGAATAAATCAGCTTAGTCTACGCTTTGTTACTGCTGTATTGCGGCAGAAAATATACCACGATATCTAGAATTTCACAGGTTCACCTAGTTATTTGTACTTAATTTTTTGGTATTCTTTTATATTTTAAATTGTAATATTTTACAAAGTCAATTTGAATTTGGGAGCTCGTACAATTTATAAGCTATTTAAATATACATTCTTAATCAGATCAAAAACATATTTGTTTTGGTTTTATTAAAATCACATTTTGATTAGGCGTCTCTACAATACCTTTATAAACAGAGTTTTCTTCGATATTAACTGTCTCACCCCTTCCCCCTCTTAAGACGTTCCAAGTTTTGTCGTTTTATTATCGAGAATATAAAAGATTTTGAAAAAAACATGTCATATCTTTCCTCTGAGCTCAATATGTAATATGTATCTCTACACCATATTTCATCAAAATAGACTAAGCGCTTTTCACATAAACACTTCCGAAGCAAACAGCGTCATTTTAACATAGGTAACTTACTTACTTAATTATGTTAAAGTCAAATATTGACATACATAAAAATCGTAGCCGTGAAAGCGACAGGATTCCGATTATGGTAATCGCATTATGCCACAAAAACTCTTTTAAGGATAATCCCAGATGACAAAATGGTGATCGTATAATATTATGTAAAAATCCGTTGGCGCGATCTAGCTTATCGTACCCTTATACTTGCATATACGTATAAACGATTATATATTATGTACTACTATTATCTTATATACTATATGTGCTCTATTGACAGGGGAAATGTTCAGTAGCTGGCGGTGGTTGGATACGAAGAGCTGAAGATTGAGCTCAGTGACGTGCTATTGGAGAGGCTCATGTCCAGCAGTGGATTGGAACAGGTTAACGATTAAACTGTTATACTCGCATTAAAAAGGTATTGTATACTTTTTGTTTAATTATCGTCTCACTTTGAGAATCTGCGGGTTGAAGCCCAAGCTCCTCTGACTTTGCTCCTTTAACTGTTTTGACATAATATGACATTAGACATTTTAGTGTGGCAACATTTATATTGTTAATATAATTGTTTATTGTAAATAATGCCTTTTGTAATAATAATAAAAACAAGTAACTTCCGAAATACTTAATTATTAATTAATATAATATTTGTATGCTTCGGTTGGTATAAGCAATATTACTGTAATGAAACAATATGTAATCTTTACTGACAAATAAACGATTGATTGATTGATTTATAACTTTAGGGCTTTAATATCGAGTATCACATAAGAGTTTCGGATGCTGCCGAAGAAAAACTTCACGCCTCTGAAGGTAATATGAGGAAATCCGCGCGCTTGTTATTTCCACGTATATAATCTGCGTGTGAAGACTAACAACACATATTTGACCGGCCGTGAAACTCGAGGACCCTTCTCTGAAGAGAAACCCGTGTCATGTATGACGATTATGATATTAATAAAGCACTCATCGTCTGCATTATAACAAATTTATCAAGATGTCTACATTGATTATATCTTTTTAATGATGTGATAGGATTGCGTTTGGTCGTTATCCTGCCATATAAAAAAACATAGACCTAAGATGGACTATTTTGGATTAGTCTTTTTCTATTTATTTATGTTTTGAGGATTCCTAATTTGCATGCATCCTATGAAGTAAGACGTATATATAGAAAAAAATATAAGAATTTATTCGTAGATTTCTATACGAAGGTAAAGGAGCAAACGAAATTTACCATTGGACAGCTGTCAATACCCATCTCAAAGCGTACTAAAAACAAAACGCTAGAAATAAGAATATGAATGTCAGTTAGTTTAATTTCCTTTAATGGAAGGCCGACGGCGATGTTTTGTAGAAATAACAAACACAAATCTTTTTGTTTCCCTTTTTCCTACTGAAATGAGATTCGTGTTTAACGGTGGAACGCTAAAAAGGTTGTTGATGATGCACTAATTAAAATTACCACCAATGTGAATTATTCCAATAGCGCGCTACGGCCGAGTTTTAAGATAGAATGCTAATGATGTGCACTATACAGCCGAGATGAGCTTGGAAGTTCTATCTTAGTACAATCAAGTTCAGCTGCTACGTAGGTTTTTAACAAAGAAAGGCTACATTATTTGTGTTGAATCTTTCTGTACTCTACATATTTATAGATTCTTAAAGTTAGTGGGGTAAGTGAACTAAATTATGGTACATACGTTTTACTCACATATATGGTAGATACATACATATATCTCGAAAATCGATTTCATTAACAATCGATTAATATTGTTCCCATTGAACTTGAAGTACTTGTCTTTCAGTTGCAAAGCTTGATATTAAATTTCACCTACTACCCAAAGATAATAAATATTTTCTAACATCTGTGAGAAAATTTCAAAAAGATAAAATATTTTACTATTATGTGTTAGTTCTTTACAAGAAAATACATTGCACCCTTCACGACACAAGGTTCATGTAATCTCATTTGTTATAGATATCGGTCAGGGTATGTCTCTAGGGAATAAAATTTCATTTATTTTATTTGGTATTTTTGGGCGCGTTGATTTTGTAATACATTTGTTTATTATTTGTTTTACTGTTTGTTAAAATAGTTACCGTTTAGAGGTAGAATTGTTTATAGACTGTCAGCTACCATCTTCTATACTATAAAAAAACTCCACGTTGAATGTTAAAACCTTCTGAAATATATGTTGTAAAGGACAAGGTTAAAAACGGTCGACATTCAGGTCAGACGCAAATTGTAGGAGATATTTTAGTAAAATTTATGAAAGGTATATTGTGTTACGCGTCCATGCGTTAACCGCGCAATAACGGATTGGACGGATTTATCTTCCAACGAAATGGAATGGCAAATATGTGTTTTCAGTTTTCATTCGATAGGATTCCAATAATTATTTCAAGAAATTAAAATTATTATATCATTTATTTCAATTGAAAATTGAATGACATGTGTTTAGTTAGCTACTTATATTTCTTTCCCGTTATGAAAGGAGCCTCTTGTTTAATATTGAGACGATAGAAGTGTGGATTATGATGATAATGATAAACATTACCTTAATTAAAGAGGGTCAAATTCATTAACATTTCAATTTGACTGCACCCAACTAGCCAAGCAGAAAAATATATGTGGCGAAAGAAACTTATATAAGTATATATTTATATGTATATATGTACATATAGAAATCTATTTACTGTCTGATTACCGTAATACAAACTCTAGCAATTTTGGCATGAGATAGCATTCAGTGAGTTGTTCCAAGATACCTATTTACTTTTACTTCATTTATTTTATAAGCAGCGTGTATTATTTTCATAATAACTGATAATGATGATAATGATAACTGATAATTTTCTTAAACTCTTTAATTTCAACTTCATAAATAATGACTTCATAAAACTTTATTCGAAACGTCTCATATAACCACCCAATCACTCAAAATTGCTTTCGAAGCGTGTCACATCCAGATTGTTATCAAGATTGATTAATAATTGCGAACACGAGATTACGATATAAAAGGCTTTGCGGTAACAATTTCATATCAAAACACGCGAACTTTCGTGAGAGCTCTACAAATGTAATTCTGAGACCAGTTACTCAAATCACCATAAAAATTACAGCTGCGTTTGGGGTAATACTCTGTGTCTTTACTGTGACTGAACATGAAATATTATTTAACTAGAGCACTTTACTAATGACAGCAATAAAAGAGCAAACATCGAAATTAAAGTAACTCTAAAATTGTTGACGATTTTGTATTGTGTGTTTTTGTGAAGGTAGCAATGATATCTGTCCTCCTCACACCTAAGCTCGTCCCTTACGTCAGAAAGGTAAACAGCCAAAACAAATTATTACCACGCATTCTCATTCGGCCCTTTAGATTGGATCTTTCAAGGATCAGAATGGATTACACATGTGAGAATTTGCAAATGTTTTTTTAGAATTGCGCAAATAATTGAATGTGTCCCATCGTTATTCCATTCTAGTTAATATAATATATAAGAAATTTATAAGAAATTAAACGTTATATTTATGCTCGCATCACTAGGAAATTGGTTACCCGATAGTTTGACTTTATTATTTTACTTGGATTAAGTAAGCAGAAAGCTTACCAACATATTTATTTATGGATGTATCACTTTTTTGATACTTACATTATATTTCTATACACACGCATAGAATATACTTTCGTGCTCATAGTATTATGTATCTAGTATATTTGTATCAAATATGCCCCGCTTTGGAATCAAATCTTGAACCTGCGGCTTAACATTCAAGCACACTCACCAATTTAACCAACATTCAACCAAAAGAACAGTCAATACGAGTATAACTACTGCGCAGTGTTACCCTGCACATTACGATTATATGTTCTTAAACTCCATCAGATATTGTTACAGTTGTCTGAGGGAAAGCTTCAGTGATAAGGTCGATGATATGAAGATGATTCAGGTGTTATTTTTTACACCTTGTCATGTAAAGTATAATGTAATGTACCTACCAATTTTTCGTAGTATACGATGTAATGAGCAATGATAGTTTGTTGAGCAAAAAATACTCGAGAACCGCCGCAAACCATTTTGACTGATTAAAGAGTATTGAAGCCGTATTAGATTTTCCGAACACAAACATTTCGTAAAGTGAGTTTGTACAGGAAATTCAAAGCTGAAATTTAAAAAACCAAATGCACAGAATTCTAAAGCTGTACAGAATAAGGTAGTAACCGTACATTTTATAACACAGCTCTTTTTACATTGGCTCCATTTATTTTGCTTGAACTGTCTGGAAATATGTAATCATTATTAGACATAGCCTGCAATGTACTACACTGTGTAAATAAAATATTATTGTTCTCATTACATCATCACACTAGCTCCCTCACGGTGTAAACAATTGACTCCAAATATCAAATTTCTTAAAAATAATATACACGTTATAATAACAAATGTTCATGACTGTCCAAACGAATGATCACAGTTCTTAAATAAAGGAGTGACGCAAAAAATATCAAATTGATGTGACAACCCTAACTCGACGTATCATATTGAGGTGACAACCCTAGTTCATGAGATTTATGTTCAACCACAACTAATATTACGTACGTTTAGAATGCACGGTACTCGTGCAATATCAGGAATTATGTGAAACATTACCGTTGTACTGCAACACGTTATTACACGAAACAGTTTTCAACATAATATTACACAGCTATAAATTTGTTACTTGCAACATTAATATGAAACATAAACATAATTATATGAAACATAAACATAATTATATGAAACATAAACATAACTATACGAAACATAAACATAACTATATGATTCTCCGTACATTCATGTAAAACAGGCTTTTATATATGTAACGAAATAAATTGTTCCAGCAACAAAAGGATAATATTATTAATGAACTTAGTAAAAATGTAATGTTATTCCACTTTGTTTATCTAAGCAGCAAAAGTTTTCATTGTACTGATATGAAATCTTAACTTTCCCTGTTATGCGTGCAAAGTTTCGCGAGGCTCAAATGGAGACATATGGGTGTTGTTTATAAGTCATTCATATTGCTAGGAGCGAGCTACGAACGTGCTACGAGCGCTACGATTGATGCAAGCACTACGGCTTTCAACATTTTTATACCTTACATTGTTTCAACAGAAGGATTTTATTTTTGGATTTATTCAAGATATAACATACACCTCACAAGTTTTTAAATTTTATACAAATGTTTAAAATATATTGGTTTTCACATTTTCCAGTTTACTCAATTTGTAGACGCATTAGCGTATTTTTAAAGTCATTCATATTGCTCGGAGTGAGTTACAACCGTGGTACGAATGCCATAATAATCACGAGAGCTATGAGTTTGAAAAATCCTTATTCTTTACTTTATTAATAAATAAACCACAACACGCCTGTGTTTTGCTGAAGAAGTATGTAGAGGAGTGTAGTACCCATCCACGATTCACATATGATGTTGTACGTCCCCCCATGGAAATAACGGGCGAACCTATGGCCATACACTGAGCATAAATCCTGAGTTCAAGCCACTCTTAGGAACTTCAAGGGTTGAGAACTGTTAGGTTTTCTACTTGGGTACTGTTAGGTTTTCTAAATCTAACAGTACCCAAGCTTGAATCGACCTCGGGACTTCTTGATCAGCGGTCGCAGTTTACGACAACTCGACTAACGAGACAGTGCCTTACATTGTTTTAAAATTCTGTTGCATGTATTCTGAATTCTGTTATTATAATAAGTGACAAACCAAGTCCTACAATATACAATCATTCATGTGTATTAAAATTTTATAGGAATATTAAAAACGGTTTACCTACGTTCACATTTAGTCCATATCAGGCGTAGACAAGCAATCAAGCAGTAGTCTAATTACAGAGTGACTTTACTAAACCCATTACTTTGGTGACCCACTTCACACCTCACTGCTCTAACTCGCCATTATCTGAATACCTGCTCTAAAATATTTCAGTAGCATATTTCATGACGGTATTCCAATACTACTTGGTGATTTAACTAGCCCGTTGATCCAGCGGTTAGTAAACCCAATTGCTGAAATGGAAGTTGAAATCGATTTCAACACATGACAAATTTTTGCGTGACGAGCACATTTTTTTGATTTTGTGTGGAGGTAACAAAACGTTTATATTATATATGTCGGAACACGTCGAATCGGCGGTATTACAAACACTATTGTCAGACATAGTGTGGGCGAGTGTTTGGTTATCCGAACAAAGAGAAACAGCAAAAACACTATGATCACATTGTATTTACGTCTTACAAATTAGCCTGCCAAGAAAATACTATCAAACTGTGCAAACGAAACGAGTTACAGTTCCTAGATTAGAGGATCCGCTCCCTACTGCGCCTACGGCAGGATAGAAAGGTGCCTCTTCATAGAACGTCTCCCCACCAGTTAGGATCCGTTGTAGCAGGAAGGTAGCCAAGCATCGACATTGCGATGGTGCTGCCATCTATCGTGCTACGTTTGGCTTAACATCCGTACTAATGATCGTTTCCTTCAATCATTTAAAGTCCCTACTAATGACTATTTTCGATACGTTTAATGTACATACTAATGACCGTCTTCGACATATACATATTACTATACATATATGTACATATATACTTAGTTTATCTGCCATCTGGTTACCATAATAGAGCCTTTACCCATTATGAGATCAGATGGCCGTAGGTGGAGATGTCCTAAAATATTATTATTACGTCCGACATTTTATCTTATGAAATTCGTAGAAACTTAGACAATTTAAACACAAATCACGTCGGAATCGTTGGATTTGGCCAAGAGCAGAGCAATTCCGCGTTGGAGAGGCTTGATCCAACAATTGATCTTCAAAGGCTGATTAACAGACGACTAACGACAAACCACTGTACCGTGGATTTACACATGTATTCATTATATAGATCGTGTGAATTATTCCAACGTATATTATGCAATGATAATATTTCCATGTATATACTCTTTTCTCTCCTTTTACATTTATATGCAACAATACGAGAGCACATGTAACAGTAATAATCCCCGTACACAACATCCCTCACGACCTTCCCATAGCCGTCACGTTAGTCATACCATCATGTTTATTACTGTAATAAATTGCCAGCGCATATACATATATTATTACCCGCTTTTTATTCTCGCTGGCGTGAAAATATGTCAAATTACTTTTTGTATACCTACAGCTATTTTTTAAAATAATAATAATAATATCATCACCAGCCTATATGAGTCTTGAGAGTTTTGCCCACTTATGCCGTTATATATATACATATGCAGATGTATATATGGATATGTATATGCGTGTGTGTATATATACATGTATAAATAGAGAGACAGAGACATGTTGATAAACGTGTTGATAACAGCCATGTTGATGTGAAATTTCACAATTAAGTTCAACATCGTTAACAGAATTATTCCACCGCACCTAGGTGCGAGGTATTAGCGTTGAGATAATTACTCGTATGACTGGAACTAAGTTTAGTTATAAGCTTGTTATACCGAAATAGCGCCACAGTACAACGTCATACACCTAAGCTATAGGTAAGCGGATTTTTATCACTCTTCGGGAATTTTCAGCAGGTTTTTATCACTATCCGAAATTTAAAGTAAATAAAACCCAAATATATTTTGCGCTATCCGGGGCTTAAACCTAGGACTTGAGAGAGTCAATTTAATTACATGAGGATTTCCGTGTTTTTCAATTTAAATACATAATATATTTCTATATGTTTTTTATTTATATTTCTACTCTACATATTTCCAATTGTATGTTGTTTTTTTATACGAGGCGCAATGTAAATCATCCCCTTGACGCGTCGGCAGCAAACGTTAGCGTTTAAGGTAGTTGAACAAAGTCATTAAAGTTCCCCTCGCAAACACAAAGCTCTCGTAAATATATTTTTCTCACAAGTCTCTACAAGTCGGAATTTTTTTTTACTTGAAAAGCTTAGCCAACGAAATAATAGTAGGTATCCACAAAAGGCTTTCTGGGCAGTTAAAAAAAGAATGCATAAATTAGCATCAGCTGGAATTGAAATATGAAAAACAAATTGAATTTCAAAATTCACACTGGAGTAGCGTAACTTTATGATCAATCAAACAAAAGACGCGCGCCCCGCACCGGCATTGAGAGAATATCGTGACATCCCAGCAGACCAGGAATTTAACATAAAAGCATTTTAAACACTGTAATGCTTAATTAAAAATCGAGTAATAGGTACTGTTAATGGTAATAAATATAATTACAATTGGATTATGTGTCTAACGCATAATCAAAAAGCAAACTAACGCATAACCCATTTCTAATCTCCCAATAACTTTGCAACTATTCAGCAAGTTAGAAATGGAATTTCATGAAAGTAATTCCATAGAACCGTAATATTCCACCAGTACTAGTGTAAAGACAAACTTAAAGTTTACAACGCTACGAACTGTTATTACTGGATGCAATTTGTTCGTTTTGTCTTGTTTTAAGGTAAAATTTCAGTTTCCTCCAGTACGCCATACCAAGGTTTAACGAGCCAGCTGTGGTGAGCGACTGCAGCCAAAAACAATAACTATTCCCAGTGGTTAGAAGCGGAAATAGCGTGACGTTTAGAACAATTTTAGACCACATTCGGTTCACTTCCCACCAGGAGTGAAACAACCTAATTATCCGGAATGATCAAGCAACGGAAAATAACACTAAACGCTCTGTGATAGGGACTAGAATTCCATGAAGAGATTTAGTATGCAAGTGCTTATGCCGTAACGAATTCGATGCTCCAATACGTAAGGAAATATAGCAATAAGCCCAATGTGATAAAGAACAAAATGGCTTGCAGTGTGATTTCAAGAGCTTTTGTTACCCAACACGATATTTTGCGTGGTAAAAGCAATTTACAGTTCGGAGAGCGTAGAACGTGATAATCTTTTTTTGGTGTCGCGGTAAGATGTGACGTCACATTTAAGTTACACCGGCAATAAAAGCAACGAGTGTGTCCAACAGGAACTTGAAGGGGTAAGTGAAAATTTACTATTCAAATACATGCAAAACAAATACAAAAGGAAAAATTGCTAAAGACAATAAGAAACGTATTTTTCAAGATCTTTTGAAACGTCTATTGTGTAGAAGACAATTATCGTTAGAATTTTAAGTACCCATTATTAAACGGCTTCAGACTAGTTGTAAGCAACCTAAACCATTACTACCTAGCAAAGGCAAGTGGATGCTAAAATTATGTTCCAAGTAACTCTCTAGTAGAAAAGTGCTCTCTAGTGGAAAAAGTTCTCAGCAACTTAACTCCTCGAATAGCGTGCAGACAGACAGACAACAAGTAATAACGACAACTACCTTTCTAAATACACAACTACAGAGAAAGAAAAAGTCATTTTTAATGCTTTCATCGGGCAGTACAAATTAACATGGCAAATAAGTAAAATGAAACTTTGAAACTCAAGTAGATTCCCTTTCAAAGAAATAAAGACTTATATTCTAAAAGATTTATTACGAATGAATAATAAAAACTTTCTGTCGAGGGACGTTTGAGTAACATTTTTAAATTAGAAAAGTCTTCAAGTTCATTTAACGTCGATAACGTCCTGAACTCTTGTGGACTGAGACACGACAGTGCTTTGATGAATTAATTATAGTCTCTGAGGTATCTTCAGTGAATTGATGACATTATTGGAAAGACGTAAGTTCATTTTAACAAAGCAACTATGGATTTCTCAAGACAATTGGGACGGTACTGAAACAAATTCCACTCCCATGCGAATTGGGGAATATACGATGTATCTGGAGTTTGTAACTGTCCTAAGAACTTAAGAAAAGGCTTTATGTCTGTTGCGTAACTAATAGAGAAAAACAGCTTAAGCCTACAATGGCCAGAATACTACCCAAAGACGGACGCATAAGGAACATATTATGTACTCGTATGTACGACAATCCACTTTAATTTCATTTTTAATGTATTATTTTGTTTACATTATTAATAATATATACGTTTATTAATTTCGACCTTTCGTAAAACCGAAACACTATAAATAAATAAAAAAAGTTTCATACATTTTATTAGAAAATAAAAACACATTCGTAGTTCAAAAGAAACTTAAGCACCAACTCTTTCAAATGAAAGTATTTCACGAATCATTTAACTTTGTTCTGACCTTTAGGTTCTTTAGAATTGATTAACTAAAACGTAGATAGAAGAAGAACAGTTATAGAGATGATGCTTATTCGTGTAACCTTTTCTATTGTGCGACTATTCGTAACTTATGAATGAAAACAAAATATTCATTTACTGGTGCTTCCAGTATTCTTATTTTTATAAAAATATTTTTTTTAAAACAATTTGGTTTCGTGGTTATTCAGTTATGTATATAATTATTATTAATATTGCCACAAAAAGACATGTTTTTGGTTATGGTATAGTTCTAAGTCATGGTTCAGTTAATAGTTACTAAAATGAGAAATAAGATTAAGTGCTCATTGAGCAAGGTACGTTTTTCTTGCAACAGCTCTAGCCGTAAAACTAATTATACCCTAATTAAAACAATAAAGCTACGAAAGGCTTCGCTACTTAAAAAAAAAGCTTTCTTAGTTTATATGCGGCTTACGTTACAAAAAACATTTTTATTTTGAATAAGACTATTAATTTCCACGAATAATAATAATAATAATAATAATAATAATAATAATCGACCCATAGTCATTCCACTGTTGGAATATGGGTCTCCTCT
>DWME01006262.1:0-13851 GCA_018244795.1 Parelbella ahira ahira | reverse complement strand
TTAGTCGCCTCTTACGACACCCTTGTATCCCGGCATGGGGTCAGGGTATGTATTCTTACTCCGCCCTGACACGGACGCTCATATGTTTGTAACGATAGTCAAATATACGATTCGCAGAGATCGGCATCCATTTGTTCGCGTAATAGTGACATTAGTTGAAACGGACTGATGGGTAGAATCAATTCTAGTCTATTGTTGAAGCCTTGTATGCTGTGATTTTGGTTACGACGAAATCAAGTGGTAAAGCTACTATTTTTACTACGAATATTAACATTGAATCATATAAACGAAGTCATTCTTTTCTTACATATGTATATACATACATATCTTCACGCCATGTCCCTTACGTGGTAGGCAGAGAGCACGGAATGAAAAATATCCCTATCCTCGAATGCCTGCCGTGCTTCTCTCACATTCATCAATCTCTTCATACAAGCACGCCGGTTTCAGACACTTTTCTTTGAATTTGCTTACTTTGTATATACAATTTATTATTATTACATTCGTCTATACGAAGGAGTAGAGATATTTGGTAAGCGGTACTCTATAGTAACACTTACCAAATATCTCTACTCTCTGTCTATCCCGTAAGCATCCTGGCGTACCGTTTATAATAAATACATAACGTATATATCTCTTTGCATGAACAAGAGGCGATCAGAGTCGCTATCAATCAGCGCCCCCGGTTCGTCCGCCGCTAATTCGCGAATGCCGTTCGAACGTATGGTGAGAATCTATCTTCGTAATGGCCGCATTAGTTGAGCAACGAGCCGCTAATGGACGCCGCGATAACTTATCAATAGCTTAATAAAAATTGTATTCGCGTTGGGTTATATTTGAAAATGTAGACATTTTGTAGTTATAAAGTGTGTAAATATAGTTTTTGTAGCCACAAAGTGTGGTAATGTGATATATTCAGATGTACATATAGAGGTTACGTACGTAAGTAAAAGTGGAAATATAGGTATAATGCACGAGTAGATATGGCATGCGTAGGCATATATGTAGACGTAATATTCGAAAAGACACAGCGGGAAGAGTTAAATAACGTTGGCATCTATGGGCAGCAGAGTACGAGTAAATATAATACGAATAAGCACCATATCTAAATACATAATGTCTACAAAACCGGAGCGGATGTATGAAGAGAGAAATGAATATAAAAGAAGTAGACCAGAGCTGTAAAGAAAGAGATATGTGGCACTCGGTTATCACTGCCTGCCCTGCGTAGTTATTTAACAAAAATAACAATAACAACACATACGTCATCGTCCATATGCGGCAATATTATCAATAGGAGTCCGCAATGCGTTCATCGCTAATTCACAAACGCTGTCCAAACATGTTCCCAATCTGTCTTTGTAATAGCAGCATTAGTCGAGCGACGGGCCAATGATGGACGAAATCCATTCTTATCAATAGACCAGTTAGTGGCAACTGCGGAGTGGTGTTCGAGTCAGAGAAACAGTTTTGTTTTGAACACATTAATTTCTGAAACTGGGCTAGTAATTGGTCTTCATTTAATATACGGTCTAATAGTTGTGAAATAATAAGAAAATTATATATGACTGATGTAGTTAGCCGGAGCCGGCCACACTGCCCAAGTGTTGGTTAGCGAACGTCTGCTCGTCCCTATTTCTGTATGTAATTAGAGTATGATAATTATTTCTTGATAATATTTATTGTTTTTTTCCTACAGTTTTCTTAAATCGTATCGTATCGTAATCGTATCTTATATCGTAAATAGAGTGTTTGTTTTAATAATAAAATACCTGTATAATATTTAAACAATCTTAAACGTGACGGCTTGGCTTTCTGATATTGACGAGTGATAAAGGAAAGTTTTTTACGGTGATTCGAAATGCGCCGCCACCTTGAGACTAGTACTAAAGATAAACTACTGACAGTTTCAATCAAATTTTAAAGTCGCGCGTTCCATGAAATTATCTCTTAACGACACTTCAGTGTCAAAGGCGTTATAAAGTAAAGTGGAGATGGCATTAAAAATTTATCTTAAAAACGCAAAAATGAAATTTTTTAGCAATTTTCTTATAGCTTATTTTTGATGTACGCTAGCTCTGTGAAGATAGCAATAATTGGTACTCTTTGCTCTCTGCCTACCCCGCAAGGTACATTGTGTAATCTTAAAAAAAGGATGCATACCGTGACCTCTTATGTTTTCCCCAAGGGGTAAGTGGGGGAGAATAGTACTACACTTCTATGATACCGCGATACATCAGTTATGTTAGAAGATCCCACAAATACTTTGATAAAAATAACTGTTGTATACAACAAGCGTAATTACAAAACCAAATTCAAAAAGATATTACATCTTTATGATCCATGAAGGTAGTTTTATTCATCAATGCGAAGCGTGGAAACTCTTTCGACTCGTATTGGGTTTTGAGAGCACGGTGATCTGGGATGAGCGCCGTCAGGGATTACCGTGAGCCAAACAATCCAAACATGTTACAACATGTCCGACGCGCATTCGTTTTTAAACACTATTTGTTTTATTCATTTCCAAAGCACTCGTAATGGTTATTACTTCGCTGAATTGAATATCGTATTTTTGAATGTAGTCACATGTGTAGCTCTATGATAATCCTTTCTGTTAAATTCAAAATCAGACACCTGTCGAGGATTTTTACTAGCGGAATTTAATCAGTCTCAACTATATATTCTTACAAATATTATTTTTTTCAATACAAACCCTTATAATAGAATATATAGTAAATTATTTTTATGTATAGGCTTCCTTAAATCGAAAACTTAACCTTTTGCTGTTAATTACGATTCAAAAAAATTCGTGTACAGCTTAAAAACATATACATTCTCAGAATAGATTACTTACCCACTTTCAAACAATCAGCGAAAAATATCCGTAAAAACATTTTTGAAAAATCGCGAAGACAAGAAGGAAAGTGTAATAGGAAACATAACAATCAGTTTTATATTACACTGATATTTGAGTCACACACTTCTCGTAACGAGGGTCTGTCCGAGATAGAGGGATAGAAGCGTCCGAATACCGTATCAGAGCAATAGCTATGATGATATTGGACTGTTGTATGCGAGCTGAATGTGTATTAGCCAAAGCCTCTTGTACACGATCCGTACTTGACGTCAGTTAGCGCGGTAACTTCACCACTACACACGTATGCACATACAATGTTCTGTATGAATGTTTCTGTATCTATCCCATGTAGTAACAGGTGATGAATATTCACCCTATATTTTATTAAAAATTTGATTAGTGTTATTAAAAGTATTACGTGAATTCCCACAAATTTTGATTTAAAAAAAAAATAAAGCCGGGTTAAGCTAATAAACAAAATCTCTCTCGCGATTCTATTGAAGGATTTTTGCCCATAGTTCCTATACTGAGCATGCAGCTTGAAGATCGCAGAGTACAGCTTGTCGTACCGCCTGCACTGCTGCTCGTAGACGGCCAGAGCATGTAGCCGTGCCTGGGCCGGCTACGCCGTGCCGCGATCTGCTAGTATGTGTACATGTGATCTGTACTTTATTCTCTAGCGCTAAATTACATTTGTTAATTCTGCCAACTCCAGGGTATCGAACATTGACATGATTAGATATACCATTGTACCACTTACCTGCTAATAATATTATTACAACAACAGAAGAGATTAAACTGGGATAATATAAATATCGATCAGCGGTGATCCACATATCGACATATACATCGCGTCCGGTAAATCCCGATGGGCACATCACTCTCCATTTGAAATCTGTTCGAACATCCATTTGTTTTAATAGATTACATTCATTCCGACAGACAAAACTCGTTCCAATCGGCAAATAAATGTTCTTTTTACTATAAAACTAAATTTCTATTTGTAGCCGTAGACCGCAATTTGGTCTTTTAATTGCATTTCCCGGTATTTTCAATTAGGCCTCAGCAAACTCTAATTTGATCTAAATTTCATTAACAGCGTCAATGTAGTAAATATTATATCGTAAATTATATTTGTAATAAATTACAAATTGAAAACCAATTGAATTTACAATAGGTATGGGAATTTTAAAGTTTTGTAACCTGTTAAAATCAAAGTCATTTCGATAAACTATAGTAATGGTGCTCTGCCAGTTCCATAAAACTTTCAGAACTCTGTTAGTGTTGCGTGATGCTGCAGTAAGGCTTGACGGAATTTGAACATAAACAAAAAATTTTAAACATTTCATAATTTACTATAGTTAAATTTCATGGATCATTTTCCTAGAACTCTACAGATTTTGTGTATGAAATTTCATGATCTGTTATTGAAACCAGTGTCAAAATAGTCTAATTTCAGACAAACAATTACTAACAATTCATTACGCGTCAGACTACAATTTCAAAGTTTGTAAGTTCATTGTAAGCCCGATAATATACAATGTCAAATGCCAAAAGTAAATTGCTTATTTGTAAAGCATTTACATTTTAAAACTTTCGATTCTAATAATTTTCTTTTAAAAAATCTATTGGGAAGAATGTAATGGTTTGTGAAATACTCGACCGGGATGTTATCCCCGTGAATTGCAAACACTTAAGGCATGTGTGGAACATTTCATGTTGGAATTTGTAATGTACCTGCAACATTATTTAATTTATTAACATCAAAACTAAGAAAAAACAACCGCCATTATAATTATTACTTAAACGTCTTATGTTTTAAAACATCTGACCTTATTTATCCGAAATTGGAGAAAGTCAAGGCAATAATATATTCTAGTAATATTTCTACCAAAAATTTTTATGTTATTCGATCTAAGATAAGATAAGCGAACAATGTTTTATTTCGTTAAAACCAAGCAAACGTCTCTCAAGTTCCTAACTTTGCGCAATAAATACAACGATTGAAATTATTAAGTAATTCCAAGACCTTCTTAGTTCACGAGAATTTTACGAATATATGAGAGATAAATTTCTTGATGCCTACATGGATATTACTATCATAATTGTCATTCTCCTGTCACAACGACACCCGTTTTATCCCTGTTGTGATAGGGGTCGGGATTCAAAGCATGAATCAACTACGACCACAGTTCATCTATTACAGCTGTATCTAAGATAAAATATACCAACTTCTCAAGATAGATCAACTGTACCTTTGTTTAGTTAAGCTTCAATCTCGAATGCTTTTTTATCGGAGTAAAGTTCAAGTAGAATCTGAAAGAATTGAGCTATCTAAAACGATAACAGAACATTCTAGACATTAATAGCTATTGTTGGCCAGTAAGGAATGATTGAAAATATATTTGATGGTAGTTCTGAAAATTAACTATACACAAATAATATATGACAGGAACATGATAATAACACATTTAGTTACAAAGATTAAGTTGTCTTCTGTAAAACGAACAGTATTAGTGCAAATAGACTGCCTCGTTGATCGAGTGGTTACAAGCGCGACTGCTGATTGGGAGGTCCTGGATTCAAATCCTGGGTCGAGTGCTATTGGATTTTTCTAATTTAAAATTTCTAGTAGTGACTCGGAGTCTGGATCAGTGCCCGGTATATGGCAATAGGCTCACTACCTATTCCATGGGACCTAAACATAACTGGTGAAACGTGGGAGTGTATTACACTCCTCTGCCTACCCCTTCGGGGATTACAGGCGTGATGTTACGTTTTCTTACATCTAAATGTATCATAGATGTTTTCAACAACAAAATTATCCTGATGAACAATACTAAACTGAAGTTATGCAATAAACTATTAATATGTTCTTTATACATTTTACAGGATCAATGATTTTAAATGTTCAATAACCAATATAATAGTGCGAAGGTTATATTACCTGAATATCAGAGGCGAGAGTGGAGTTGGGGTCTTCGGGCATGTGAGGTGGGGAGAAGAAGTTGAAGAATGAGTCGGCCTGCACCGACTTAGTGACCGTGCGCACAGAGCCGCGCGACTTGTGCTTCTGCTTCTTTTTTATTGTCTTCACTGTGATGTTCTTACCCTTCTTCCAGTTAATTTCACAACCCTGTAGACCAAACAAAAAAATATATATAACTATCCAAAAACTTTTGAACCTGGAGATCAGATAATTCAAGTCAGGCAATAATATATCTGGACATTTTATAGAAGCCTTAAAGTGTGTCAGGCGTCTTTATCTACAACTTTCACAACCAAGTTGACTATGTTATCTCCATAGAGATATGCTGAAAGTGCGTCCGTTTTTAATTAATTTAGTCAAAGTGCACCTATTGCAAATTATCAAAGATTTAAAACAGACAGACAACTGGCACATAATTATATGAAATGAAACTTCCAACACATTGGATCTACACTAGCATGTCGTATTATTCATGATAACCATATCATGTCAAACAACAGGTCACAATTGGCCCAATTCACTGTTATTCAAAACTATTTAGTTCCAAATATATTACCAAAATAACACTTCCATATATTTATTATGTGAACTTAGCTAACCTTTAGTATAACCAATAGCACCTAAACCACAAAATCACCTACATGACCCTCGCAAATCCAAAAAAGATAATAAAAAATATATTGTCTGCATGTATGGATTTGAATTGGGCACTAGTTGCAGAAATTATTTTTTTAAGAAATAAAAATGTACCTTGCATGAGTAAATCTCAGGCCCCTCAAACTCCAATGGGTTTTCTTCATCAGGCTTGCATTTCATTGAGTACTCCTTAGTGAGTACAGTGTTCGTGAAATATTCATTGGGGGCAAAATGAAATTCCAATGTGAAACCAATAGGGTCTTCATGCATTTGCACTGTGGAGATAATTAATCACAATTTAATTTCATAAATAAAGAGTAACACAAGAAAAAGAAAGAGTATGAAAGTATGTATATATATACTGAGCTTTTTTTGACACAAAATATTATTAAAGCAATAAGATGTGATAACTCTTGGAAATTTAAAGAAAAATGTCTTTAAATACTACAATTTTTTAATAATCTTTATACAATACAGTTCTTTTACTGCTATTATTGAGTACATTTACTAGATAAATCATAATTATTATTTTATACCAACATACCTTTGATATCCTGTAAACATTTAAGAATGGGCTCATCGTGCTCCTGCATCATTTCACACAGCATGGACACATTTTTGAATATTGTGTACCAGAAGTCAGGGATGCCCTTGACATTGGGGTCCATTGGTGGTCTGCAAAACATTGTATACATTTAAACACATATTTGAAATGAGAATGAGATAAAAATAGGGTAATAAAGTCTCAGTTGGTGATGCATGTTAGAGATCAGTCAATGCTGTTCAGATCTTGGTGATAAGTAAGTCATCATTTCAATAGGAGCAGTTTAGTACAATACAACAATCGACTTTGAAATTTCCAATTTTCCCCAATGTGGACAATTTTTTTTAAGCTAAACTTGATTTGTGGATAGTTCATCTGTAGTTTATGGCTTTGCAAACCTTAATTAAATAATATATAATTTAACAAAGTATGTAAAAATTTAAGTACAGTATAGACCATAACACTTACTCTATAGCCTTAGGTTCTTCCTTCGTTTTGTCATCACCATCAGTAATGGCGGCGCCCTGTACTGCCCTCGCCAGTTCTTCCTCCTCGTTTTCATCACGCCAGGGGTTCAAGCACTCTTCATCTGTAGGCTCATATGCTCCATTCACTATATGAGCGCGCTGCAAATAAGAAAACACATTAATAGCAACTATTCTTATTATTAAACTTTTAAAAGTTACAATATAATACTTCAGTTGGTGATGCATGTAAAAAAATCAATCATGATTTTCAGAAAATGGTGTAAGGATGTCATCATTTGGATTGCACTCTTTAATAATATGATACCGTCCTTATTTTATAGTAAAATTCAACAATACGAAATACTTAGGAGGCATTATTCAGCCAGTTTATTCCTAGACAAATCCAGAATGTTTGAAACAAAACAACTATGCCCACCAAAACGCACTAAATTGCCCTGAACATTTTATTTTTCTTTTACGATCGTGTGAACAATGGCCTCAATTCCACAAAACTATTCCCGTTCCCTATCCTGATTCAGATAAACGATGACATGGACAAATATAAACCAACCTTCTCGAACAGCGGCCTGTACAGTTTCTCATACTTGCACTCGAGCGCGTGCACTTCCGAGTAGAACTTGGCCTCGATGTCGACGAATTCCTTCTGAAGTGTTCGCAACGCACGGATGCGCCTGCGTACGTTCGGGGGCAGCGACGCCATCGCCTCTGCGTGGATGCGGTTTGTGATTGCAGCCAGCATTTCATTACGGGTGATGCCGCTACAGGTGACAAATATTAAATAAATGAACACGTGATAAATAAATAAAGGAAATATTTCGATACTCCTAACTCTGTGCAGAGCTCAAACTTAAACACTAAAAAGAAACCTCCATACATGGACGGTACACAAAATCCCGAAAAATTTCATTTAAAATATATTATACAAAAAAAACATTTGCCACATAACCCAGCTACCGACTATGCATTAACTTTCATGAGGGAGCACTGGTGTAAGCTGTACGCTTGTTGGAAAAGAATTTGATTGTTCGTGACTTGTAAATAAGTGCTTTTATCGGGAACATCTTCAGAAAAACATTTCTGTGTCCATAGCAACAACATCAACAGATGCATACTTTAATGTCTCCCTACGTCATACACCATTATAATGCGGTAGATAAAAAATGATATTAATCTCAACGATTCATCACTACGTATTTTGGCAGCTGCCCTCGTAAAATATTTAGAGCGACAGTCTTAATTAAAATTACCTAGCGTGTTTTACGATGTTTTGATTATAATCAAATAGGAATAGACATATATTTCGGTAAATATGCCACATAAATTCCTACCTCCTAAGAAGGCTTCGCCTGTACTCCGATAAGACCTAACTATAAAAATATGCCCTGGACGAATACTGAAAAGGCCAGGAACTGATTTCGATACATCCAATTATCGATCCAAGAAGCCATCCGTACACATCAGCGACTCGAACATTATAAGCAAAAAGAATATAGCTCAGTATATTTTGCAGTATTGAATAAGTGTTTAGCTGAAGATGAAGGAATGCTTAGCTATGATTAAAATTATTTTGAGCCCGAGTTCCGCGGACACGCGCTATTAAACGCGTATATAAGCCAGTTGATGCTGTTGGGTGATTTTTATTACTCACGGAAAATGAATTGTTTTTGGATGAATGACCCAATAAAAAGATAGTCATGTTTGTGCTATCGAGGAATTACTTCGTTTACCACCGAATTGGATTCCAGTGAAATACATCTATGAATAAGACACAATTTTCGTTTTGTTAAACTGTGCGTATTTTTGGCCGAACACAATTTTCGTTTTGTTAAACTGTACGTATTTTTGGCCGAAGTAATTTGTTTCTAAAGTATATTGCATTTCTAACTATATGTCGCAACAGGCCGCCAGTTTTTTTTAAATATTTTAATGAAAACGCAAAGAAACTGTAACTAATCTGTGGTTTGACTAAAAATAACCTCAGATTGGATTCAATGGGTTAAAAAATATCGGTACCACGTACGATGTGTTGCAGTCCTTTATAGATCGGATCAATTCGTGCGAGGCAGTTCTATTACCGAGAACTTCCAACAACAAGTAGACAAGTTTTTTGTTCGATGTAGAATCGCTTACTCATCATCAAGCACTTGGTTTTTATTTATCAGTTTGCTAGCAAAGCAAATTTTATATATTATATAATATTGGTATGTGTATGTTTTTAGTCTATCTAGTATGTTATCGGCTAGCGATAGTACTGAACTTCGGTACAAAATCCCGACATTATTAAGTATTATTCCAAACTCAAGCTCATCCCATGCAATGTCACAAGAAACGAATTTCTCACAATCATAATTTACTAGCTCTAATATATACACGATAATCGATAAGTTAACTATTTGACCCACAATCTGAAATCAGAACCAAATGTTAAATCCCAATGATTTTACAAATCGAATATTTCGAAGTAGCACCGCTCCAGTGAATGCACCGTTGTTAGGTAACTGTATATATACATAAATATATGTGTATAGATGCATTCACGCAATAAGTTGGTGTGCACAGGATATATCCACGGGCGGTTGCTTGGCTTAACAAAAAATTCAAGACGTCCATAGGCACGAGAGCCCATGTCGGCAAGTAGAGCGTGCAATGAGTCACGGGTTCGATGACCCGTAATCACGGCGGTACGCAGGCAGACATATGCACGGCAAGACGTATACAGGCATGTCTACGGCTCGAATGTCTCGACATGGACACCTTATTATTGACATTTCCAAATGCAGTAGCAGTGAGCCGATTGTTCAGTGCCAATTGTGAAATTATCAGATTCAATTATTTTCTTTTCAATTACAAAGGAAATAAATTTGAGAGTTTATCTCAAACCCTATCCACTGAGAAGATGAAATGCGAGGGCTTTCACAACCTAGGATGCTTACTGATGTGTTATTGATATTAACAATCCAAGGAATTTCCTAGTGTCTATAACTTTTTTAACCTTAGCAACATTCATTCTACTTCTGAAAAGAGACTTGTATCCAAAAGTACTAAAGTGGTTGATGATGATTATCCACCATTTAATACAATAAAGTCATGATTACAATCTATAACATCAACTTTACTGTAAAGTCTAAAAAATGTGCTACTACAATGAATTGTATATATCAACATAAAAATATTTCATTATTTTTATCACAATAAAGGATTTAATTGAACCTTGATAAGTAATAGAAACGATAACAGAGAGACAAGCTGGAAATTTATAATTATTATATAAAATAATAAATATATACTATTCACATATCCAATTTTTACCCGACAAGATCTAAAATGAGTCCTACAAACTGGGAATGACCATTACTACTATTAAAAATACGCCATTATCTCTTATTGTTTCATGCTTGGACACGGGTCTTATTTCAGAATGTAACTGATTAGCACCATACTTTTACCGTGCCAAAATATATGACTAAATGATATTCCTAGATCGTGATGTCATTGTGTTTTAAATTTACTGTAGTTAATTGTTAATTAACTGTCAACAGTCCTGCAAGACTATTCCGTGGACTACAATTAAAAGTTCAATATTGTTAACGGCTCATGTGTCGAAAGAACAGCTTGTGTTCGTTTAATAACAAAATTTAAGATGGGATCAGAAGGAGTGTAAATGAAGATTTGATTCAACAGTGTAACTAAGAAATGCAATAATGTGTTTTAACTAAGGAAATGCTCGGTTAATGTTTATCATAGAAAACAGATCTAAGACAGACAAAAATATACATGATTTTATATATGCATCTGAAGCACACATAAAAGAGAAACATTGTAAATAGAGCCACAGGTAAAATTGTTATTGAAGAGCATTGAAAATGTCTATACACTATTTTTATACAAAAATCTGGCTACTATATTTTTATTAATAATTTATATTATAAAATCAATCACAAACACATCACACACTTTCTATCATTCAAAATTTCTGTAATATTTAAAACTGTAGAATATTTTTGTTTGTGATGCAAGGCAGTAGCAAATATTTACCAAGTTGTAAATGAACACAAATACTGGTCGAATTTTGAAAGAAAGATCCGTACATATGTAATTCTAAGCAAAATAAAAATATATAATATGGTGATTTCCTTTCAATTTTAACTGGATCACAATCCATTTTCAGAGGCATGTGCATAGAATATACATTCTGTAAGTGTACGATATAAATAAAAATCACACCAAAATATTGGTAATAAATAAAAATAAGAATTATATGAACAAAATTATTTCCAAGGTTCCCCAATTCCATAATTTATTGAAACTATGTGGTATGATAGGCACAAATATAAAATTGTTGCTCGACCATATATTAAATTTAGTTTTATAATTGGTTTCCGTGTTGAAATTTTTAATTTTGAGGTTACCGCACCCTGCCATGTGGATGAGCTCCTTACGACACATACATGAACAATTGTTATATGTGTAGAAAAATGTTTCACGCACATGTTACATATATTTCAGCAACAGCCATAAACAGAGTTGGGGCAGTGTTTATTTCAGTTTTACTTCGAATGCATAAATAAATACCTCATAGTGAGATGTTGAGCCAGTTCGCCTCCACCGATCACTTCTTCTTCTTCACCAGATTCTACTTCCGATGTAGCATCGCCGGCACGCTCAACGGAACCCATTACTAACTACAACAAAGAAATAGTTTACTTGAGCACATTCGCGCCACGTTGGTTTCACCTACCGGCTTACAAATAAAACTCGACAAGATCGAACATACAGAACGATGTCAAGAAAATCACTTTAACGTATGAAACCGGAATCAAACCAAAACTATAGCACTTATTTCACTATCATTTTTTCTAAAACATAATGCGCAGTACGTTAGACATTTTCGGTTGCCGACCACATGGTCACTAATTATAGCTACATATTTAAGCACTTAAAACCTATTATTAGTAATAGAACTGCTTAAAAACTGTCTACTTATGTAATTGAATGTTTTCAATTACGAATTCTTACTATATTTTACGAGATATATAAAATTTTAGACATACCTTTCAGCCGACAAGAATTGTATGAAAAGAAAGATGGCGACGAATTACTAGTCGGCAAGCGAATGATTAGGATTTTCTGGCGCGGGCGATGTGCGAACTGGCAGCAGCTTTTCCGGAGTTTTAATTGCCACAGAAAAAAAAATTATTTTATTCAATGGATGTTTATTAAATTATCTATATTATTATTATGATATCTAATCGTATTACCTAATGTATATATTTAAAATTTAAAAACCTCTTTCAATTTTTATAATCATAAGGTGACAACAGACATATTTTTAAGCTAGTACTGTATCAGTATCATTTCATCGTGACGCATAAAATAATTACTAATAATTACTAATTTGCATATTCGATTTATACCGATAGTTAATATAATTAATTGAAAAAACGACAATCATTAAAATAGGTAACAAATATATTTAATTTTTTTTATCTTATGAACAGTGATTGGAATTGCGGAGCAATTTTAAGCGTTATTATAAACATGGATATATTTTTAGTTCCAGATTTATAAAATTGGGGTTGTAGCAGCGCACAGCAAGGCAAACAACGTCCACAGGTTATTGTTATACCAGCTATTAGTTCTGAGAAGTACTTTTGTGCAGCTCTGAAAAGAGGTATCTTCAGTCGCATTTTGCCTGCAAATATATTCCATCCGTAACCTTCTGAAGAGTCGTACCATACCTAGCACCAACCTCGAAAGGGTCATTCATTTTGTATTCATTTTATAGTTTATTGCAATTAAAAAACAGATTCATGCTTTTTTGCCGAATATTTGCTGGAAATACTTAAAGGGATATATATAATTATATATCAATACGTTTCACATAACACCTCAATTTTAATATCTGTAAAATTAATGTATGTCTGGCGCCGTTTGAGTTCAGATCATTACGACTTGTTAATGTCATAGAATAAGGTAATAAACCTACTGTGATTATAAAAAAATAGCATTGGCATGTATACGAATAAAATCAATATAATTATGCAGCGAAGCCATATGTTTAGAATTACTGGTATAAAACGTTTTTTAATGTACTGTCGATTCCTTGAATCTATTATGATAAATTAACCTGCTTTCTGCAAATAATATACTATTTGATAAACTACATTTTTATATTATGTTTTTAATTTGTTATTTGACTCTATAGCTAACTCTTTATATATAATGCTATTATAAACAACAGCAAAAACTGTCTGTGTGGTACCCCCCAAACGATGGACCACCTCAAATCGTGCCCTGCGTGCCCTAATACCTGCACCCAGGAAGACCTAATGACTGC
>DWME01006261.1:0-13851 GCA_018244795.1 Parelbella ahira ahira | reverse complement strand
CGCAATGCACTAATCGTATCTACTATTTCGTGCTGCAATTTGCCTCGATATGTACACACCGGCATATGACTAAGTTGTGTAATACGCAGTTGGCGTTGATAATAACAATTATTGCTCATGTGTATATCTCAAATTACTCATAATGTTAAGATATACTGAAAATACTACGTAGTTAAAAATTAGTAATATTAACATCAACTCTATCTAACAACGTAGAAATAATACGTCATTTATTAGTTAAAAAATCCGAAATGATGTTAACGTCAATTTCTCGTTTTCTTACAAATGCATCTGAATACTTCAACATATCGGTTGTAGATACATTTGAATTCAAAATACGCAAATTAAAATATTGCTTTTATTTACAAATGCGATAATACTCAAGATAAGTTAGTTCATTGAGCAGATAGCGCACAATACGATACAAGCGTCGTCGTGTAGTATTTACTACGCACCACGTGGCCGGCGCAGCGCGCGCATGCGCAGTGCTGGAGCCGACGCGTGCTCATGATCATGACTAACGTTACATTAGTCAAGCAGAACCTCCGTATGATGTAATGCACTGTACTTTAAGGAAACTGTTCTAGGCGCCAGACGGTTACGCTATGCACTACTAATAAATTGCTACAAAGGCGTGGTAATTATAGACAGCATTATTATTAGCGAAACGTCCTTTTAGTATCTATGTTCCTAACTCCTATTATACTACCAAACTTCTCAACTATAGCTGTACGAGTTTTTAATAACGAAACAAACAATGGTTACACTTTTCCATACAAACGGCGTGAAATTACAGAAAGGTATAGGTCTAACTAGTCTTGTCAAACTATGGTCTTAAGTCATCTCATTGCCGTGAGACCTGCACCCAACAATACAACTAAAAAGGCTTGATGATAATGATAAAAATTGTAAGATCATTAACATCGTAGCACGCGTGTAATCCACTTTTTGTACGTGGGAAAATTATAACGAAATTCTCTTAGTCATCCCACACATTAGATCATCCCGGAATGTCGCTGACCATCGCTTAGCGACTCATACATGTAGCGACTTATAAAAAGGTTTATCACATACACACATTGATAATACATATAAGACAATCTGAGCTGTTCATTTTTCCATTGTTATCGCGCCCTTGGTAATAGACACCACGTTGCCATTGTCTCTAATGCCGACACATCGTCTTCACCGGTGTTGAGTTACTGCCTTGGCTTGGCATTACAACTTGTGGTCTGTTAAAAACCCTCTCGAGACCTTTTTTGAAAAATAAAACTAGACATATTATGTAAGCTAACGTTTCTAATGCCTTAAAACTAAAAACTTACTTTCATACAAACAAAGCACTGCCTAAAATCCATTTGATCAGTCTGCAGAGACACGAGCAGACATAAGCCTAAATGACTTATGATTAGGTGTTTCAAAAGATTTTGTAATACCTTATACAGATTCTCTAAGATGTGGTCTTCCATGTGATACTGCTGGACAAGTTGGACTACGCAACTGTTTACGTCTTAGCCTAATTGAAACTTATTCTACCTCAATTATATTATATATAGCATGCCCCGTTAGGAGAAGAAAGGCAGAAACATAGTGTGCTATGAACCCCATACGTACGTACTACTACATGCGTCGCCGTACATGCAAACAATGATAAATGAGTACTCCGTAAACTACCGTGAAGATATTGCTAAACATCAGCAGCACTGATCAACTATACACGTATGTATAGATATTAAATTTTGTAATAATTACAACGTTTCAATGTTCAAAGATAATTGTTATCAAGATTATGATAAAATGTAATAACTTAAGTGTCGAGATATTAATTATGAAATTCTATATTTCAATATTAATGCTGTATTGCCATTATTACTAATTATATCACTAATATATTAATAATCAATATTTACGGAAAAAAATTATTAGGAACATGTAAAAATCTTCAACAAACAGTCTTCTATTATAGAATTTGAGAAACTACATGTCCAAAATACAAAAAGCGGTTACGTAATAACAGTTTTCAGATCACAATATTCGATGCTTCTCTTTACAACTACGTGTATATAGAAAAAAGAGAAGGCGTCAAAAATGCCTAGATCTGTTTGTTGCCGAATGAAATTGTTAAAGTCGAAGAGCGCGAGGGTGAAAGTGGTCGGACGTGTCGAGCTTCTCTCGGCCAGTACGGCGGTGGAGCTTTCCAAAGCTATATATATCAATGTGAACTTAATACGCGTTTACGATATGTCGTAACTTTATTTCATCCTTATTTCATATTAAGTAACAATATTTTTGTTGAGTATGCTTGCTTGGATGAGGAGAGCGATAAATGTAAAAGAAACACGTCAGGTTTGTAAGGATAAAGATATTCGGCACTCGGTACTTTTTGTCTACACCGTAAGGAATTTGGTGCGATGATATGAAGTCGGCAGCTGACCTGATGATGACCTATTATAATAATACACCGGCTGGACAAAAACGGTTGCCAATGTGTTTTGTGTTATAAAACTATCTTTCAAGGTTATATTTTAAAAAATCCCCCATAGAAAAATATTCTAGAAACACTACAATGAATAAACTCATTCCTCATGTGGCTCGTGCATGGCGTTAGATAATTTACAGAATTAAAAATTCATACTTTACTATTAACCAAATAACACTAGTTTAAAGTCAACCGTACGTTTGACACACACTTTACAAGTAGATGCATATAGCTCCATGTGTTGAATGAATACATTACATATGCAAATTGAGTAACCCACGAGTCAAGGTAACAATATTTTATACCGTATAATGGGACTTGGTACTCACTAATAAATTCGGAAAGAAGTGAAAAAATTTGAGCAATAATTATTTATGCTGCCACAGCTTATTGATGGTGCTAGGTTAAAGAACCCTTAGCGTCTTCTAAGAACGGCAACGTTCATGAAAGAGTGATAGCAAACAACCCTCCAAATACCGACTGTATTGATGCAATAATGTTTTTTAATCGTGATATAGTAGACTATAGGTTACTGAGATTATAACATCATCTAATTGCAGACCGTTTACTGCGAAATAAACAAAAGTGCTGTCAAAAAATGAGAAACCGTAAAACAAAAACAAAGTATACACAACAACAAGTAGGTGCTAATATTTTGTTTTTCAAAATAGATGAAACTAAAAATACTCAGGCGGACACTCGCATTAAGCTTTGTGATTCTGAAAGGAGATCCGTCTCCAGTAGTAAAACAATAAGTACCGATGTTAATGATGAAAAAAGTGCTCGTTCAGTGATATTCACTCGAACAACGCCACACACAACATTAAATTTGTAGCTATAACACACGACGCAATGAAGGTTGGAGAGTTGCAACGGCACAGAGTGGAAACCTTTCACGAGATTATCTGTTTAGAAACTAATAAGTATAATATCCGCAGCCCAACGAAGTCACCGTGAATGCACTGAACTATAGAAAGTGTGCAGTGAGACAACTTTCGCGACCGAATTCGAGAGAAAGTAGTCCGGGGCGCCGCGCGCATACATTATATCACTTTATCCGACCACTTTTCGATTATATCACCACGCAACATAAACAACGTTAAAACATAATACTTCGTTAACTAATAATGACCAGTGCTTTACATCGACTTCCCTTCCAAAAGAGTCGTTAAAGTGATTTCCTTATTCTCACTAACAGCCATTGAACATTCATAATCTTTTGACGTTACAGTGAAAGATTCTCATAATTTTTAAATATAAATGAACGTTTTGCTGTTGTAAATTGGGATAATTTTGATTAAATTCCTATTAAGTGAGTTGGGTGTGCCATCGCAAGGAAATGAAAAATAATATAAAATATGCTTATTATACAGCAAAAAAACAAACATGACTTGAAATGATTTTCTAATGTCCAAACTCCATGTGACATGATTAGTACAATCTAAAAGCAAGTATTATAACGCATATGTATTGCCTAAATAATCACACATTCGTGGACGATAATATTTTATAAATTTCCTGAACACTATCCGTCCATCCGGTGATATCATTAACATTATTCTCATGAACGCTATTTCTCGCTGAGATTTGGATATATGTAGGTAGTTCAGTTGCAACCCGAGTGCGACCTGTGCAGAAGTATGCGTATCATGCAGAAAATTTAATACCATTAGCATTTTAACATTACGCTACGTTCCTTGTGGAAAGGGCAGGGGATCGAGCGTCAATATTGAAATCCTTATAGATATAACGTACTTTCCTACGTTCATTATTCCTTTCATACATGCACGCCGGTTTTGTGGACTGACTCAACCATCTGCCACTGCCTGACCAATTTAGTCAAGATAGGTCAGTCTACCTGGGCATTTATGTCCATTCAAAGAAGTGTACAGTGGATGCACATTAATAATTCCTTATCTATCGTGCATAGCTCGGTACACACATTGTACTATGCATAAGCTACCTCACGGCTGGCACAAAACGCACGGAAACTGCAAACGTGTATACAAAATTAGCGTATCCATGTGTTAGCACCGGCTATTTACAGAAACAATGGAAGGTCAGAATCCGGCGAGCAACACATACAAATGTACATGATTCCATCGTAACCATCGATTTCCTCCCGACGACCGTATAAACATATAAATACAATACAAAACCGTCTATAAATAATCACGAATAGCATTATAAATATAATAGAACAACAATATACCGATGCTTATACATAATAATGAGAATACCTAAACATATTTCGAACCAAGCCCAAATATTACTGTCTTTGAAAATTACATTTGGATTTCTGTAATTCCACCAAAGAAGAATTATAAAGGCACCCACACAATCGCGTCGCTACACGTCTATCAGTTGGGATATGAAGCTGTTTGTCTCGTGTGCGATCCCCACTTTCACCGTTAGCGCGCCGTTCCAAAGGCTTTGGAGCCAGACCAAGTAATGTGGCGCGACCGATGACGTCATAAACGCGCTGAATCACCACGCCACAATTGGAACATTCGCATCCGAGATAGCCGACACGAGCAACTGAATAACGGTGATGGGATATTATAAAAAATACACACATGCGGGTCAGATAAATTCGTTCGCAAACGCCGATGGAACTCGCACATCACCCTCAGGCATACCGTTACTGTACTGGTTGTGTAATTGAAATGAGAAAAATAGACGTTATCGATCATAGACGTAGGTGGCAAGGAGCCTAAGACTCACCTAGCTGAACCAAATATGTAAGCTACTGCTGATGGGGGAGTCGGTAGTCTCTAAATCGACGTGCGCGTATAGAATGATGAAGGAAAAAGCTCGTCAGATCTATTTTAATAAAGATATTTGGCATTCTGGAGTTCTCTGCCTGCCCTGTATAGGACGTGTAATAATAATAGTAAAAGTAACGTAAAAAACTAAAGTTAGAATAACGTGGGATAGGTCAGTACAAACTATGCCGTAACCTCCGGCAACGTATAAAATTAGCGTAGCGGCGGTTGCATTGACAGTGATACAGTTGCTACGCCTACAGTTTTCAAGAGCAAGGTTTTGCTCTACATTGAGGACATTCCGCGTATATGTGTGCAGGGTGGAAATATAACACTACTATTTCATCATGCGTGTACGTTTCTCTTGCTAGTATTAAAAACAAGATAGAGATGACTACTATTTTTTTCGTGTATGTTTCTTTTTCTAAATATGACACTACTATTTCATCATGCGTGTATTAAAGTATCTTGCTAGTATTAAAAACAAGATAGAGCTGACTACTATTTCTTACGTGTATGTGTCTTTTTCTAAATATAACACTACTATTTCATACGTGTACCTTTTTTTCCATGTATAAAAAACAAGGTAGAGATGACTCACTAGGGATTATTTCGAGAACATATTTTTTTTCGTACCATATCCGAATTGACATTGACCCAGTTTTAACATAACAAGAATTGATGAGTAGTCGAACTCACTCAGCTGGACTGACGAATAGTCGCTGAATGTCTTTGTAATATTTGCTTCATTAAGTAGAAATACTGATGATCATAAAGCGTTTTGCAATATTGATAATTCCTTTCCACGTAATATTATGATGACATATAACAAAAAGATGTTATTAATAGCAAGCTTTGAAAATATTAATACTGATAATTCATTAAATGTAAAATTTCTCGTATTTACTGTAAACTAAGAAACGTGAAAGAAATCTAACGATTTTGTCATATTTTTGATACTGTGAGCTCAAAAATAAAAAATTCTGAGATCATAGTACCTGTGTTACAAAAATTGTATTGAAAATAAAAACACACGAAAAATATTAAACTGGCTAACTATACTATATGTATAGATGTTAGTCTACAATTTCCGGGTTATTTTTTGGTAATGTTTATATCAAATATTAATAAATATTTCCCATATTCAATTCAATAACTTTAAAGTTTATTATAAGGATTTCACAACTACGTAACTTTTATTTTAAGTAAGTATTTTTTGTAAAATAATATATGACTGAATTTATAAATGTTTTCTAACTTCATATTTAAAAGATTAAAACAAATTATATTTACGTAATTCTATTTAAAGTGTTTATCTTTACGCTTTGTCCTAAGAGATAAATCACCTAAATTATACTAAACAATAAAATTATAAACAAAATATTGGAAATGATTTTGTCATTGTTTTTGTACAATATAATTTAGTACATGAAACAGTAACCTAGTCCAGTACAGGCACACGAGACTTTTCAGTTTAAATAAAATTAATGCGGTGCTTGACTCGTCACATTTATTCTTCCCGATTTTATAAAGATTAAATTTTTTATTTCATACCGAATATTAAAAGAGCATATTATTATTTTCCGTATCTATAAAAAGCCATAAACTCACAATCATTACGCCAATTCAATACGGTTCGTTGAGGTAGGCACAGAAATCAGCTAACCATGATTGCATATGACAAGCCTAAACAATAAGGTGATTTCAGCAACATCTTAGATTGAAGTAAATGAATATATTCAAGAGCTGATAATAATGAAGGTATATAAAGATTACAGTAATAATAATACTAGTGATAACATAATATCACGCCTGTATTGGGATGAAGGGGCAGCAACAAAAGAATTTTCTACTCCCACGTTTTACACATCGTCCAATGGAATAGGGGCTGGATCTACTGCCATACACCGGGCACCAATCCTAACACCGAGCTACTACTAAGAAAGAAAAACCCATTAATATTTTTCCCGATCTGGGATCGAAGCTAGTACGTCTATGTTGAGCAATTGCGATTGCAACCACTAGACCAATGAGGCAGTCAACGACGACAAAATGAGGATATAGTCAAAAAACTCTAACTTAAACTGTGAGATCAAAATAAGGGTCGCATATCTTACATCTGAAGAAAACTGGTTGGTAATAAACATTGGTCTTGTTGCAATTTATAATTAAACATCAACATCGTAACATGGAAAGTAAGGAAAACTGATTTTCACTTTCATGTTTATGATTTCTCCCGTAATTACCTAGTTAAAACAACAACACACATATATCAACATACGTGATAGCTTTTGTAATAACCATAAACAATTTGTTTTATACACGATTTTATGTATTTACGTAATTCGCCCGTCATATTTGTACGCGCTCATAACTATAAAACGAGCAGATGTGATAATAATTTGTCATATGGAATACACTTGAATATGTGATCCTAAGCGTGCTGTGGTGTACAGGGAAAAAATACCTTCGATATTACTCGCTCGATACTATCCCCAACAAAACACAGTAGTTAAATGTTAATTACATAACCATTCGCGCTGACAGGTAAAGGACAATTTCTAACAACTCCGTCACGTAACTTGACTCTCCAACTACCTGTCCTCATTCCCTTCTACTGTTACTACCTAACTGTTACTGTTACTACTAACTACCTGTTCTCATTTCTCACTTGTATATCAAATTAATGTAAAAACTTCTGCTCTAACTACATTATCTAACGATGACCACGTGAGACTGAACCGAGATGTTTAAAAAACCGGTCTTAAATACATTCACCATTAAAACGCTTTTGCAAATTAATATCACATATAGGTTATTATTAGACACAAACGGAGTGAATTAACATGGACTAAAACATTATAATTATAATCATCACACCAGGTCCCTTACGCGGTAGACTGAGATCGTTCTAATGAATGAAAATATGATCGAAATTACTTTATGCTTGTCGTGTAAATATGTATTATATATGCAATGGATTCTTACACAAAGCTAAGCATAGTTAAGTATGACACAATTGAAGCCGGTTATTGATAGGGCAATTTGTGGAACGCACAAGTTATAAGAAAATGATATCAAACGAAGTGGTTTTTCAGTTTATCTTCTTCAGTCTGATTAATGCCATCGCACGACCTCTGCCATCGTACTGTTTGTTTCACCGCAGGCGAGCGAGCGATTGAGTGCATTTAAGAAGTGATATATCATAATTATGATTCTCTATAACGATCGCTAAGGCGCGTAAAATCTGCCAATCCGCTCTCTATTAGGGTGACAGAGGACGTAATCTTTTTTGTTCCGAGTCCAAACCTGACCCCAAAAGTGACACAATAAAACATAATATACTTAGCATATGATCACGTCAAGTTTGTGTCATTGTCCGTCTCTATTACGATTAAAAAAGCGAACATATCACTCAGTGAGTAAGGTAGAATAAGACTCATATTTTAATTGGTTCTGTAGTAATAAATTTTATCAGAATCCAAGGTTCCACATAAACGAGCCAAGCATGCCTTTAACCGCAACCTTCTTTGCTTTTCCACGGGCTAGATCGCTCAACGTATTATAAAATGAATTTAATGTAAGAATAACACTGAGACCTTTGTATATGCAACCAGTAGTATACGATTAAACATTAGTCTAATGTCAATCGTTACTGTATATGAAATGCTCACCTAGATTATCTTCTTAAAAGCGTAGCTAACCTAGCCAGAACAATATTTACATATCATCATTATTATTACGGTCGACCTAACTTAAAACTCCTAGTAACTGAGATGCTGAAGAAAAAAGGTTGTAACAGTATTGCCCAGTAAACAGAAACAGCCGCTATCGTTTGCTCGTTGGCACTGGAACGTCAAAACAGATGATGGCCTAAAAGCGCTCGCTCTCAGTGATCTGCGTCACATCGCGTGGCCGGCGACGGCCGCGCGCTCCATAGTACTTAATAGCCCATTGTATTCTCATCGGCGACAAGCCTTGCATTTCGCTAACCCAGCCAGCTCCGCCGCTTCGTACAATCGGCACGAATCGCATCCGAACAATAGCGAAAGAAAATCTCAGCGTTACAATCGTATTAAATTTTATGCGCTCGCCATTAAAACGAATGCAGTCAAAAATCCCTGAAAATTGAATAATTAAAAATATTAACGCCCAAATGGTCTTTTCTACTTTTGATTAGCGGCGTGGGATCGTGGTATAATGTCATTGTCCTTGTTGAGAGCTGTAGTAAGTAGGCTAAGAGTGTATTGGAACAATTTCAGTGAGATTAATGAGCAATTAACATTTCAACAAACGTAAATCGTTGACATAGTCACATGATAATCAATTTGTTTATACCTCATATTTATAGCTTCACACGATGCACATCAAGTTTGTATATCACCCCTATCAAATATATATTTAGATACACTTGACAGTAGAGCTATGACGATAATGATGAAATAATTTCAACGAGGTTGACTGATTGGTGTACACGCTTGTAGATATAAACGTAAATAATCAAAACACTTTTTTTATACATATAAAGGAAATGTATGTTGACAAATGCAAATAGAATATACCTTCAGAACCGGTAGTAACAGGCTCTGAAAGTATATTACTTAATATAGAGAAACGAAAAAAACACTTATTAGCACCTTTTCAATTGTAGGAAAAATCACTCCAGAATCTTTAAAGTCAGTGAGATTGATCTGCATTTGTTGACAGTTGTGAAGCCAAGGGTCGGGTGACCGGTGCATGACACGAGGCGAGCGACGACGCGTGAAGCCTGACCGTGACGGGAGCTAGGACGAGCGTCCTCGCGGCTCCGGCTGGCCGTAACGGCACTAAGGGCTACGTTACAGGCATAGCGTTATACTTAATTGACCCTCTACTATCTATGTAAATACATACATATATAACGGCTGTTAATAATAATTCAATAAATTTCCCTTGTAAAATTCCCTTTCTTACCAGCTCCTACAAATTATAAAGAACAACACATGAACAACATATAAATATGGCACATCCTGTGAGAATAAGATGCAGAAACATCAGACAATGTGTGCTCGCAATAGCATAAAAAACTCGTGAAGGATGCAATCAATTCTTACGAGATGCCACTTTAGATGTATGACGTCATAAGGCAATGACCACCGGATACATAGTAGACCTAAAGGGACGGGAGCATCATGCTTTATAATACTTTAACTTAACTTGTAACTTTCATTTCGCGTTTCATCGGAAACAGAACAAGACGCAAAAAAGCTTAACGCCGGAACAAGTTAAAACAACAGATAGGACACGAATAAAAATGTATTTATTTGATTTTGCTCGTTTAACGATTTCTTTTTAAATTTCGAACACACAAAAGATGCGTTAATCGCAATCGCATGCATTCTTATCGTTGCAATGTTGACTATTTCGTGCGACTCGGAACGTCGCTATCTATGTAAAACAGGCTTAAGAACATTTTTAATATCCACGACTTTTAAATATTTCAACGTTGTCTTCCTCTACAAAAACCGCAGTCCACAATCGCGGTCACGATTGAGACTTAAACGTTGCCGTGGAGAGAAAAAAAAACCAATAATATTATGTACAACAACAACACGACTCAAATAGACCAAACAAGGATTGTAGCTTATAAATATTAACATGTACTAAAGTCACGAACCGGGCACACACACCAGGACTCGAATGGTCGTGGAAAGCTTTCATACTCATGACGTAGGATTTGTTTTCCGTTTACAATAACCAGTAGACCAGCTATGGTCGAAATTCGATTGCGATTCGATGAATTTTATCTTCGAACGCTACTGAGGTTGTTATGTCAAATACATAGTATATCTGTATCTCTGCTATCTGCCACTGTTTGTCCTCGGACCATTATGACTGAAATTGAGAGTACGAATGTGTACACTGAATGTTTTATTTAATTTAATGTATCCACATATGTACATATGCAATGTAAAAAAAAATCGTCTTCTTCGCTCTACATATAAACTATATTTCTATATATAAACTTTAACCACACCAAATGTCACGAGCCTACGTGCGCGCTATATTTTTAAAGAGAGGCAAAAATGTTTCTCTTTACGCATTAATAAACAGATAAATACTAAATACATTTTCCGGTCAATCAAAATTTATACGGGTTTTAGTATTAATACATATTAAATAGATTATTATCACTCGTTATCATTTATGCTTCGACATACGAGTATTTATGATATGTGTTAATGATAAAACAATATTGTGTCCTGTAGTGCAAAATTATCAGCTTTGCATTTTCCAATAACACTACAATTGCGGATACCAAACCTAGAATTAAATTAAGTAGAAATCAGAATTAATTTAATACTATTTATACTTATATTGTAATAAACCAACATAAATATCATAGATTCTTACATAACTGACTCGCTTCGTCTACGTGCATCACTCTTTTCATACACGCACACGCACGTGAGCAATAGATCCGTTATTTTGCCGAACACACAAACACACAGGATAAGACTAGACAAACACGACACGCGCATAATTGTATTGTGGCGAGCCCCATTCTTACAAATTAAAACGTGTACTGTGTGTTTCACATTTACGACCCAGTTGTCCACAGCGGACGGAACCGGGCCAGAGAAGTTTCGGCGAGGTGAGCGACCTGCCGGCATACCACCGACACATCGGTTGGAAGCTTGTCGCGACTAACGACAACTGGAAAGCGATTTTTCATGTCCCATCTTGCAATTCGTGTATAAGTTATATAGCATAACGACTGCAGACCTTTGCTTTTACACTTCTATAAAAACGGTGGTAGGAATTATGTCTTCGATCGTTCGACGGATCGATCGGTCGGTATTGTGTTGCTTCTTGTTTATTATCACTAAATAAATAAATCAATATTAGAATCCAATTCTCAATAGCAGTAGCGTGTCTAGTACAGCCTCATCGCGTTTGAACTTAGTTTCTTGGATCCCATTGTACGCCCATGAATTGCAAAATTACCGAACGAGGTCAGACGAAATGTAGGTATATTGTTTATAAAGAATGCCAAAAACAGCGTCATAATATGTACACGTATGAAACACGCATAAAATCAAGGCTGAGAATCTCGTAGACTGGTTAAGTTAACATTTTCACAGCGCAATCTTAATGAGTCTTGATAATTATAATCTAGTTATTCAGTGTTCATACGACGTAACGAAACGACCAAAACCGTTTCGAGCTGAACGTAAACGTAACAGTAGGGTAAGTTCGAGGACAACCTATCTAGGAATAGAGGGCAACATACAATGCGAACGCTTTGCGAAGATATTGCGCCAGTTCATACATAATTTACTGTTACTCAAAATACGTATATTGGAACGTAAACTTGAAATGTTATCTCTAGCAAACTGCCAGTTTGTTATTGGTGTGAAAGGTACTTATAACGGTAGACATAAAATCATGTAGAGAGAATACGTGGTTTAATTTTTCAAGATTAATAATGTACGTAGGTACTTTAATCCATACTCGCCAATAATAATGACATACAAACACGTTGAAGTCAAAGAAAAACTACATATAAAGATCTGCCTATCTATCAACTGCCACTTAATGGAAAGCGAATCTCATTTACACCAAAATTTGGCATTATTTCATTTAAATTTCAACTGTCATCCCCACTATATTTGAAAAGGGAACGAAGGAGGGGGGAGGAGGGTGCCGCAAGTTATAGAAACTGTCCACCAATTGTGTGCACCACACAATAAAATTAATCTTAACACACAAAATTTAAACAGCCTTATCTCTTTGAGTTCCCTTCCGGGATATCATACAGGATGTCCCCAGACAAATACAATAACACGGACGCCCTTCGCTTTAATCTTATACAGCGTCATCGTTAAGTGCGCTAAGTCCATAAAACACTGCATTAAACAATCGAATACCTTTGTGACTGATAAAATGTTCTTCAATAATAATAAATAATTACTATCTAATCGTCACGTGAACTCCTTTACGTGGTGAGCAGACAGCATGACACACTTCAAATATAAACAAAATCATTATTTAACTGTCTAGTGATCTAGTCCGTACTTGAGACCACATGGTGTTCAATCACACAATACGTCCGAAGATAAGACTAGATCGAGCGCTCCTTGCGTAAGTCTCACGAATATCAGTGGCAAGATTCTATTACGGATGTCCGAGATAGTGGTGTGGATGTGTCTTATTTCATACACCAATGAATAGGACGGAACAGTTAAATAATAACTGTATGAGAAACAGGTCTTTGTTATATGACAGATAAATGATAGTAAAAAAACATTTCCTACTTCCGGTTTTCTTCTTTCCTTGCACGAATCTATATTTGGATTACACATGAACAAACGTTTCCTCAAAACAGTGTATTATTTTATTAGTGTCTCAAATATTTGTATAAACACGTGTAACGGGTACACATAGGTACACATAGTTTGGCTTGTGAGATAAGATCAAGGTGGAGTTGCATTCGTATACCTGCTGACGTACGCACAGGCTCCGAATATAGTTCAGGAAAATTTAAATACGTAATAAAAAATAAGTACAAAACGATTACATTGAGGCTAAACTTTAAAATTTCCATGCAGAATGAGATAATTGCAG